>QAXK01000456.1:0-33583 GCA_004335735.1 Chlorella sp. KRBP
GCTGCAGGGCGCGCTGCACCGCCACCACCATGGCCATGACGGGCTGAGTGCCGTCCATGATGGCTTTGAGGATGCTCAGCATCTGCTGGGCGGGCGTCTCTGCGCACGGTGGCAAGGATGCGAGAGGCACAGGTCGGTATGTATGTATATCTGCCGAGCCGTCGTGGGAGCAACAGACTGCGGAGTAAACGTCACTCACCAATCTCCACCAGCTCCACGGCGCGCTTGGTGCCTTTGAGGTCCTCCCAGTCAATCTCGGTGCGCAGGCGGTTGATGGTGGCCTCTGGCAGCACGCTGCGCAGCAGCACCTGGTGCTCCGCCCTGCGGCGGTTGACGCAGGGCACGACAACGCGTGGTGTGTGTGGCAGGGGGGCCTAGCGCGTGGCAAGCAGACAGGAGCGGACCAGGTGCAGGCCAGCGCATCATCATGATGCGCACCATGAGAGGAGCACGGCAAAGAGGAGGATGCCCACCACCAGCGACACAATGACGACGGTGATGATGAGCGGCACCTTCCAGTCAGGCTCCCAGCCCTCTTCCTTCCACAGGAAGAGCTGCCACTGCGCGCACAGCAGGCGTCATAAACCGGTGCATTCATAGTGAGGGCCAGCGCGTTATGTGAAGGCAGGCCATGCCCCGTCACAAGAAGAGGTTTACAGGCTCACCTCGGAGTCGGCCACGGGCACGATGCCCATGACGGCATCTGCCGGCTGGTTCTTGATGATGCCTTCAGGGTCCAGCACCTGCTTCTCAGTAGAGGCAGCCACCGGGTGCCAGATCTGCCACTGGTAGAGCTTCATGATGTTGGCCAGGGGGCCGCTCGAGGAGAGGAACGGCGTGCAGAGCACTGACAGCGCAGTGTTGCCCCACCTGCAGGCACGAGTGTAGGGCGCAGCCGTGAGAGGCAGGACACCAGAAGCGGCGCAAGCTCCTGATGAGCAGGTGAGTGAGCGCACACACACTCACCACTTGACGCGGGTTGTGGCGTTGTAGCACAGTCCCGGTGGACAGTTGGTGGCGTTGTAAGGCTGGTCAAACGTGTCGCTCGCCGTGACGTTCTCAATGTAAATGGCAACCTGAAAGGTCATGAAGTAGTTGCCGCCAATCACGGCAGGCTCTGCAGGCAGCGGCATTGGCAGCATTGGCACTGGTAAGGCACGCGGCGCAGCCATGTCATGATTGTGTGCTGATGGCCCGGAGCAGGGCAGGGACGCCGCCGCACTCACGTGCCAGGGTGACTTGCTTCTTCTGCATGCTCTCGACCACCTGCGGGACAGCCGTGCAGCCACGCAACCTCGTTTTGCGCCTGGCGAGTGGTGCAGCAAATCCTTGGTTGCGCCTGAAGAGGAGGACAAGCCTCACCATGTCCCTGATGGGCGGGAAGTTGAGGACGTCCAGCCCCACGAGCATCTGGTTGCCAGGTTCGTTTGGCCATACGTCCGTCACAATGCCCTGGGGCGCAATGGAGATGAGCATGCCCGTGGCGGCGGCCTGCGTTCGGCGGGTGCGGCACGGCACAGGGCGAGCAAGGTAAGGGCCACGGACGATGGTGCACCAGCGTGTGTAGGGCCTAAGCGCTCCTGGACCACGCACCGGCTTCCACCAGTCCTGGACACGATCCTGCCAGGCTGAGCCGTGCATCAGGGTGAAGTTGCGCGTGTGCCGCACCCAGTCGGCGACCTGCTGCACCGGCAGCACCGCCTTCTGGATGCTCAGCTGCAGCGAGGAGGCGGCGGAGTCCACCTGGGACTGAGCCTCGCGTCTGCAGTGTGCACAGGTGCACGCGCGGCAGTTGGGTCACGCGCAGCCTGCGGTAAGCAAGCCAGAGTAAGCAAGTGCAGGCAGCAAAGCTGACGAAGCCGTGGCCACCGGTGCCACGCACTTCCGACTGTCGCCTTGCTCGGCGGCGCCCTGGATGACCGCCCAGACGCCGAGGCCCATCATGAGCCCGCACACCACCACCGGCACCAGCACCACGTGCGGGCGCGCCATGCAGATGCGGCCCACGGCCTGCGCGAGCGAATGAGGAGCAGTTGGAGTTGCCGTTCCCGCGGTACAGGTGTGCATCGGGAAAGCACCGCAGCGAAGCCAGCAAGAGGACGCACCGTGAGGCGTGCCAGTCCGCGCGCTGGCGCCGTGCTCTTGCTGGGCGCCTTGGGCGCCTCCCGCGACGCGCTCGTTCGAGGCTCGGCCTCGGGCTGCTCCACATCCGCCACACGGTGCGGCGACATGGTGGCCGCAGGCTCTGCCACAGGCTGCGGGGAGGCTAGCAGCTAACAGCTGCTCTCAATTGCGAGCGTGCTCCGAATCGGATTGCTGGCAAGAGAGGAGAGCGAGAGGACACGGCTGCGCGCTCGTCAGCAGCGCGCCCGCGCACTTGCGAATGCGCACCCACGCACTATAAGCTGCTGCTGCTGGCCGTGCGTGGAAGGATTGGATTGTGATGGACTGCGGCAGTTGGGGTACCGTCCATTCGAGCCCCAGATGGCCCAGGATGCTTCAGGGCAACACCAGCCAGGAACGCAAGACAAGAGGCGTGCAGAAGGCATTGCTTCCTTGCTTCTTGCGTCCCGCGTCCGCTGGTCAAACGTCAAGCCGCACGCGATCATCACCTCTCCTCCCTGAGCGCCTCCAGCCCCGCGTTCACCTTGCGCGCGAACCAGCCAGGCGCCAGCAGCTGCACGGGCGCCAGCCACTGGTGCAGGGCCAGCCAGCCCACCCGGTCCCTGAAGCGCGTCTCCCGCACCGCGTCCGCCACGCCGCCCACGCACCCAAGGTCCTCCAGCTGCATGGCGGGGTCGGCGAACTGTGAGAAGCTGTCCTCCTGGCCGTCCCATGTGTGCCGACCCTGCGGCAGCAGCACAAATGTTGCCACCTCCCCCTCGCGAGATGCGCCATCCGTTGTTGGAGAGCAGACCCACACCGGCTAACCATCACTGACCTTGGCATGGGCGCCCCACCCGCATTGCCTGCCGCTCTCCCTCAGCTTGCGCTGCGCTGCCTCAAACAGCGGCGCATCCACAACGTAGCTGTCGACCTGCAGCGTCCTGCCTTCCAACTCCACCTGCACAGCACGGCAATGCACTGGCACTGGCTTCAACCACTGCACAGAGCCAGCCCTGCGTGTGGGCCAACGCTGGCGCACCTCGGTGAAGGTGTGCGTGAGCTCGGGCGGTGTGGAAGAAAGGACGCCGTGCAGGATGTCTGAGGGGATGGTGATGGCGCGAAGTCGTGCCGTGATGCCTGCGCATCATGTTGACCGCTTCTGCTTGTGTTTGCTGCGTGTGGAGGTGCGTGCGGATGCGCCGCATCGTCGGCGTCCCCCAGCAGGTCAGGGACCCCGCCACACCTGCCTCCTTCAGCAGGGCCACGAATAGGGTGCCCTTGGGGGTGCAGTGGCCCACGCCCTGCTGGATGGTCTGCTCTGGCGAGGCGGCATCCCACCTGCGAGTGCACGGCACCACAGTCCGAGGGCCACACGCTGGCGAGCAAGCAGCGAGCGGGGCGCAGTGCGCTGCCGCAGCACTGCACACTGACCACGCGTTGAAGCCGAACTTGACGCTGTCGCGCGTCCAATCGTGGAGGCGCACGGCCTTCTCGACCGGTGTGCGGCAGTCCTTCGTGATTGACTCTACAAGAGCGCTGAGCTGCTGCTGATGCTTTGTGCGCTGCATGGACCCAACTGCAATGGTCGCGCTGCTGCTGTGTGAGTTTGTCGAGCAATTGTGGCACGACAGACGCGAGGTCATGTTTTCGAAGTCATCCCAAGGTCATCGCGAAGATCCGCAACCCGGCGCGCCCACACGCGACATCATCGCAGGCGGTGCACGACGGAGCGCTCGCGCCTGAGCTGGAACTCTCCCTGCGCGTCGAGAGCGCAGAGCGCGCGCATGACGAGCGGCTCGGGGTCGCCGAGCGCGACGAGCTCGTCTAGCAACCGCCGCGTGGTCAGGTAGCCGCCGATGTGGATGCGCCGCCTGATCTTGTCCTCGATGCGGTGAATGGACGCGCGCTGCGCGTGTGTGGCGGCGAACAAGAGCGAACGGTTTACCGATTGCCACATCTCCTCGCCTACCCCGGCGAACAGTGGTGCGAGAAATCCCCCGACAAACCTGTGGGTCGCTGGCCACGTTGTAGGTCGCCACGCCGCTCTTGACGGCGTCCATGGTGGAGCGCCGGAACAGCTCGATGGCCATCTCGACGTGCTCAAGCGTCGCCGTCGTCTGCGGTGCACGCGGTGAACCGGTTCAACTGGTGCACGCGACAGCCATCCAACCGGTGAACGCGCCTCGACAGCGCTCGGCGCTTCCCTCCAGGTCCACCGGCCTGCCCTCGCCCTCGTCTCCCGACTCACCTGCAGGGTCATGCGCGCCAGGGACTCGCTGATGCGCACCAGCGCCTCCAGCTGACGAACCGTCACGGGCACCGGCGGGACGTCCGTGTCGTCACGCTCCGCCGCCTTGCGCGCCTGCACCAAGCAAGCGACCCAAACACCGCAAGCTCTGGCCCCGCGCCGCAGCTGCCGCCGGTCGCCTCGTCGCTGCCCTGTGTTGCCTCGCCACGGCAGCCCTCTCGCGCCTGCACCTCAGCCCAAGCCAAACCTGAGCCACCGACGCATCACCCCAAGTGCTCAACAGGGGCGCACCTCCTCGCGGATCTCGACGTAGTAGGCGGCCAGGCGCTCGTGCGCGTCGTCGTCCAGCCGGGGTGAGCACTGGGTGCGCGCGTAGTGGATGTAGCGCCGCAGGAAGTCCACCTCCTGCGCCGGGCGGGACAAGCAGCCACCCAGCAAGTATGTTACGCCCAGCGTCCCAGCATCACAACTTGCCGCAGCTTGGTTTGGGTTGCTTGCTGGCACGTCCCATGCACGGCCACGAGGGCACAACTGCACGACAAGCATGCGCCCCGCACCAGTGCCGCCTCGTCCGCCACCGTGGGCCCCGTGGGCACGAGCGACTTGACAGCGCCCGCCGTGCGATGGTTCTCAAGCACCTGCGGACGGACGCACACAGCGTGAAGGTGTGCAGGGACACAAGCTGCTGGACACAGCGGCAGCCTGATTGCAGCCTCAGGGTAGAGCTGCGGGCGCAGACCACCACCCTCGACAGCACAACCAGCGGCGGCAGCGAGCGGGATCCCCTCAGGGACTGCTTGCAGGCACCCCACCCACACATATGAGTATGAGCTAGCTAGCGCCGCGCACCTTGCGTGCGATGGCCGTGTCCCTCTCCTCGCTCGCGGGGTCCTTGACGATGAAAATGAGGTCAAAGCGCGACAAGATGGTGGACTGCAGGTCCATGTTGTCCTGGGCGCTCTTGAGGTCGTCGTACCTGCACGTGGGTGAGTGCGTGCGTGAGTTGATGTTGCATCTGCTTGCGCCTCCCGCAAAGTGGAGACCGCCGGCCCTGGCTTGGGCTGGTGCCTAATCTTTCCTCGCTGCTGATCCGTGCTGCCTTGGTAGATGCGGCCTGAAGCCCCATTTGCAAGCTATACACTGCAGTGTCCACATCAGGTGTAGAGTGTGCTGCCGCGCCCGCGCCTCTGTTCCAACACGCACTGAGCGCGACAAGTGCGGCGATGGCCATGGTGGCAAAGGAGCAGCGCACCTGCCAGAGGGCGGGTTGGCGGCTGCCAGCACGCTGCACCTGCTCTTGAGCATGGTGGTGATGCCTGCCTTGGCGATGGAGATGGTTTGCTGCTCCATGGCCTCGTGGATGGCCACACGGTCCTCGGGGCGCATCTTGTCAAACTCGTCAATGCACACCTGGGAATACACGCAACGGATAGATGCCATGTGCGCATGACGCAAATGTCCGAGTGCTGCGGCCTACACCACACTGCTGCTGCTGCCGGGCATCCGAGCCAACCCTGCCGGGTGTCCCAACAGCTGCAAATCAAGCCTCTCACCACGCCGTTGTCTGCCAGCACCATGGCACCGCCCTCGAGGTAGAACTCACGGCTGCCAGGGTCCTGCAGGTGCGGGAGGGTGTGTGTGTGTGCGCGCTTGCAAACGGGGCAACCCAGCCGCGGTAACCCAGGCAGCACGGATCAGCAGCGAGGAAAGACTAGGCACCATGGTGTCGTGGAGGACAAGTGCGTCTACAAGTGGGCACATGTGAAATGACCTTGCAGGCGTGGTGCACTACGTGATGCAGGTGAAGCATCACTGGGGCGTGGCAGGGCGGGAGACAGGACTGCAGGACTGCACCACAGTCCTACGTGACGTGCTTCACGTGGGCTGCTGTCAGGCACGTCAAGGCCAGTGAGTGACGGAGCGCGCACCTGCACGACGCTGGCCGTGAGACCCGCCGCGCTGGAGCCCTTGCCGCTCGTGTACACGCTGATGGGCGCCTGCAAGCACAAGGCGGCCAATCACAAAACCCCGTGATCAGGAGCACGATGCACAGTGCTGGGCGCTTCAGTGCAGTGCAGTGCAGTGCAGTGCAGTGCAGTGGCCCTTGTCGTCGTCAACCGGCAGCGCACCATTTTCTACCCCACTTGCTTGGTGCACTGGCGCGGCGGACTGACTTCACATGCAGTACTGCATGCAAGTGGCGCCGTCACCAGTCGTGCTCACCACTTTGGAGGCGAACTTGAGGAACTGCGACTTGGCAGTGGAGGGGTCGCCCAGCAGCAGCACGTTGATGTCGCCACGGCGCGCCGTGCCGTCGGGCAACGTCTGCGTGCACGTGTGTGTGCCGAGCTTCACATCTGGAGAAGCCAGTTGCGGCAAACAGGTGATCCCATGATTCGCAGACATGTCACAGGTGTGCATCACATCCGCAGTGTGTGGTGTGTGGTGCGCACGGCGCACGCAGTGAGGGCCTCTTTCACCCCGTCAGCACACGACCAGAGCACTCGCAGTGTGAGGCCTTGTCCCAACGGAGCAGGCTGCAGCTGGCAAAGCAGCAGTGTGCGTGCGCCATGCACCGCGCAAGTGGCGCCGTGCCCCAGCGCACCTTGCGTGAGCCTCCAAAGAGCAGCGCGGCGACGGCGCGCTTGATATCCTCTGAGCCAAAGATGTTTGGCGCCACGCGGCTGAAGATGAGGTCGTGCACGCGGTCCTGCTGGGCAAAGCGCTCAAACTCCGATATCTCGGCCTGACTGCACGGTGAGCATCGGGGAGCACCAGGGAAACGGGCAGTGTGCACGTGCGTGTAGCGTGCGGGGCATTGGGCAGGGCGCATTTGGCGTGTGCGTGTTCTGCTACACATCTGATGCTGCAGCCATCTTCTCTTCCCGCTCGGACCCATGCCAGCACAGCACGCTATTGTGTACATCTGGTGGCAGAGGTGGCAGTTCAGCGGGTGCTCACGTGAAGCTGAAGCGCGAGTGCGAGTCCCCGGCGTCCTCGTGCAGCGACACGACGCGGATGTAGGGCTGCTGCAGCACCGCCGGGAAGCGGGGCCCACGCGACGAGCCGCCCTGCGCCCACACACCACGTCACACCGCACCACCCATCAGGCACACTTGTCAGAGGCAACCTTGACTCCGCACCTAGATGGCGAGCATGCCAAGGCGCCTGGGCGCTGGCAGCATGAGCTGCTGCTGTTGGTCAGGCTTCAGGTGTCTGGCGGCCTGCCAAAATGCTTGCTCCAGCGTCCATCTCCCAGGCCCGCAGCAAACCACACCTTGAAGGTCGAGTAGATGCCCAGCACGGTGATGCGCGTGCCGGGCGTGACGCGCCCCACCAGGTGGCGGTCCACCACCAGCGTGACGGCGCGCGGCATCTCGCCCGTGGGCACGTCCTCGGGCTTCTCCTGAAGCTTGAGCGTTTGCTGGTCCACGAACTTGCACTGGTCGGGGAGCACCTGCACACCGTATGGTAGCGGCACGGCCCAAACCACGCCAAGTGAGCAGGAAGATGTGCTGCTCCTCCGTGCACGGCCCTTGGAGCGTGCTTGCACAGCAAGCGGTTGCCTTGCGCACAATACGCATGCCAGGGGCTTCCAGGGCGTGCTTCCCTGCCCTCCCCTCACCTGGTAAGGGTCCTTGTCGCACTTGTCCTTTGCGCCCGCCAGTCCCGCCTGGGGCTGCAGCGTGCAGTAGCTGGGCACCATTGCGCCGCCCATGCCCGGCCGGCACGCCACCGACATGACGCCCTTGCAGCTCTTGCACTGCACCGTCAGGCTCACCGCCTTGTGCTGCACACACACACACACACACGCGCGAGCGCGGCCGCGGTCCACCCAGGCGCAGCATGGCGTGTCCACACGCCTGGCACGGCCACCTGAAGACTCACACTGGCTAATGAATTGCGGTTTGAGTGTGCACGAGGGATACAGCATGCAGCTGGTGAGGCACAGCTCCCTCCAAGCAGCAGCTCTAGCAGTTGAAGCGGCTGCTTGTCTCACCTTTGGCTTGGAGGCGGCCGTGATGATGCCTGTCACCATGACGAGCTGGTTCACACGGTCCGCCTGAGAAGCAAGCGCGCAGCATTAGGTGCTTGCTATGTGTGTGTGTGTGCACCAGCTGGGCATGTGAGCCGGTGGCAGGAATGGATAGCAGCAGTCCCGCCACACCAGGGCACACGCACCGCCAGGTCGCGGATAGAGGCGTTGAGGCTCTGGCTGAGGCGCCCGCTGGTGCACAGCATGAGCTGCACGCCGCCCGCCTTGAGCAGCGCCTCCACTGTGACGGCGTCCCCGTCGGCACGCCCGTCCTGCCCCGCCTCCTCGGTGTAGTGCTCCGCCAGGACCTCCACCGCCGCACGCTCAAACTGCAGTCAAGCATGGCCCAGAGTTGGTGTGCTTGGTCAGGAGGCGCCAGAGACACACTGTGGGTGGTGCCGGCCGGCCGGCCGCCCGCCCGCCCGCACACGCACCAGCGGCAGCATCTCGGAGGGCCGCTTTTCCAAGTCGGTGGCCAGCTCCCTGTTCTCGCTCCGCACATGCTCCAGGTCCACGGTCAGGTGCGTCTTGTTCTGAATGAGCTGGTTCCTGCGCTGGGGCAACGTGTGCAGCGCGCGGCCCCTTCAGCAGCCGTGAGCCCGCACCGCCCCTGCAGCAGCCAAGCAGAGCTCTGCAGCAGGCACGCACAGGTAGTAGAGCTGGTTGCCCTTGGTGTCGCGGTCGCCCACTTGCGGCTCGGCCTTCTTGATGAAGTCCTTGAAGTTGTGCAGCGCCTGCTTCTCGTCCAGGCCCCCGTCCAGCAGCGGGATGTCGTCATCGCGCTCCAGGCCCTGGTACGCCTCGTAGACGCGGCCCTCTGCGCGCATCGTTGCGCGAAGGCGTTTGAATTCGGACTCGCGTGCTGCGCTCCTCAGTGCGCGCGTGCGCCTGCGAAGAGCGGCCAGTCGCCTGCCAGCCGCCTACCGTCGAAAGCCATCGCTGCTGCGGGATCCCGCGTGTGCTGCTTGGTGTTCCTCCTGTGGGGTCGGGGTGTGATTGCTCGGGGTGTCTACAGGCGCGCTCGCAGCGTGCGATGGAGCGTCTGCTGAGGCAAATGCTGCGTGGCACAGCTTCACCAGCTGAACGAAAAATCGCAAGCCCCATTTGGGAGTGTTGGCGCGAGGAGAGGCCCGCGCTGTGCCACGCGGAGCCACAGCGTGCTTGGTAGACAGCATCGTTCCCGAGCCTACACCGCTCCCTGCAGCCTCTCGCGAGAGGGCCGTTGCGAGGAACCCTGCGAGGCCTCGGGTCCTCCCACGCACCGGCTCGCCCCTCCAGCTCGTCCCAGCTAGGATGGGCAAGAAGCGGCGCGCGGATGCCGTGGACCTGGACGCGGAGCGCACGCTCTACAGCAGCTTCGTCAGTGCGGCCAACTCCATGAGCCAGCTCTACTCGCAGGCGCTACAGCAGCAGCGCAAGTCGTCCGCGGCGGCCTCTAGACAGGCACTGGTGAGCGCTGCGCGGGGCGCAGGGGCGCGCGTGGGACGCTGCTGGGAGGGTGAGGCCTCGCGAGGCCAAGAGGAGCCTTGCGCAGGAGCACGCGGCGTCCTTGCCTTGCCAGTGGATGCCCTGGACTATAACTGGTGCGCTGTGCTCGCGCTGTGGTGCCGCAGGAGCGCGTGCTGGGCTTCCTGCTGCGGCCCGAGTACGCCGGCTCGGACGTGCTGCCCAAGGCCGCGTTGCTCCAGTTCCTGCAGCAAGAATACGAGGTGCGCAGTCCGCGAGGCGTGAACCCGGTGGTCGTCGCGCGCCGGTGGGGGAGCAGCCATCAGCGCGACGTCGCGCGACAAGGAGTCCCCACACCGTCGCGCAACGCAGCAACCGAATGACGCTCGCTGGTGCGTGCGTGCTCGCAGAACCTGGAGGGCGAGCTGCCCCACACGTTCCCCGTCTTCCCTCCCCTCGGGCAACCAGGTGCGCGTGCCCCTTGCGCAGCAGCAGTGGGAGCAGAACCTTGCATCCAAGCAGTGCGTGCGCAGCAGGTGGTACAGGTGTGCAGGGCACACGCGTCGCTCACCGGGACGTGCCGGGCCGTGCGTGCCATCGCCTGCGCGCAGGCCAACAACAAGGGCAACAACAGCAGCAGCACGAAGAGGGGCCGCTGCAGCAGCACCAGAGCGTGAGCCAGCAGCAGCACACGCAGCCCAAGCCGGCGTCGGTGCGCAGCGGGCACCACCACCACGTGTCGAGCGGGCTGCTGAGCCCTGCCGCCAAGCGGGCCAACAGCGGCGCCACCAGCCCCTTTTCGGCCATGGACACGGCAGACCATGAAGCCAGCACCATGCTGCAGCCCGGGCAGGGGCTGGGCCCGCACCACTCCCTGGGCCTGGGCGGTGCTGGGGCCTTGAGCGGCCTGGGCGTGGTGGGCACGGCGGTGGCCTCTGGGCAGCTACACGACAATGGGGGGCGCTCCGGCATGTTTGGGCCCAGCGCCTTCACGGCATGCTGAGTTGTGGGCTTGGCCAGCAGCGGGCGCACGCCGTACAGTGAGAGCTGGCTGGGACCCATCCCCACGTCAGTGCAGTGACCATGGCCACCACAGCCGGACCAGCATGCCGCGGAGGCACGCACGCACGCGCCATGGTAGCCAGGAGAGCACTGCTCAGCCGCCCGCAAGCCAGCCACGCTTGCCAGGCGTGCGCGGGGGTCCAGGGAGTTGCGTGCTGTTGCGTTTGGCGGTAGTACACAGACGTTGTGTAGAGCGTGTGGTGGAGGAGCAGCACAGCAGGAGGCAGACCACATCCCTGGCCAGGCCGCGCACTGCTTGAGAGGGTGGTGCGTTGCGGGCCGGGTCGCGGTGCAGGCGCCTGGCACACGCTGAGGGATGTCTTGTACAACTACATCTACACCAGAGCAGGAATGCAGGAATGTGCTGCCCTCTGCTAGTGAGGGAGCAGCAGCTGACGATGACGTTTGTGCTTTAGCCTGACTTTTGGGGGTTATCCCGGGCCGCTCGTGGGCTCTTATCCTGACGTGTCGTTCCCAGCACCCCCATTTGACCCCCATTGCCGTCATGAGTGAGAAGGGGACCCAGGGCGGGGCGCCTGTGTGCACACACGCTGCGTGCCCCTATTGATGAGTGCGGTGCTGGGGCGGCCCTGGGGCTCCTCCCTGCTCTCGCCGCCCTTTGCGATGACCTGCTCACACGATCACCATGACCTTTCCCCTCAACCCCTTCACTGGCACTCTCTCCTTATGTTGCTGGCTTGCCGCCGCGGCTTTGACGACCCGCTTCCCCCGCGTCCCACCCCAGTGGGTGCAGCTGGACTGATATGCCTGCCTTCTTTACAAGCTGCTGCAATAACCACGGCTTCCTGTTGAACCGTGCTCGTCCTGCCCCAAACACGTCCATGCGAGTGGCATTTGGCAAGCACAGGCAGAGCCAGAGTCCGCAGCGGTAGCAGCACGGTCGTTCCTTGCCTCGCCAGCACATCGCCAGCAGCAAGGTGTGCGCGATGGCCTGTGCGCGCACTGCAATCGCCAAGAGCGCTTCCCGCCGCTGGGCGTATGATCCAGGCGCAGGCGGGGTGCACTGCAGCTCGCAGTGTCCCAATCAACAGCTTGGCGCCGGTGCAGAAGCCTGATGGCGCGAGCTGCCCGAGGACGTGAACCTTGTGGCCTCGCTCCCCGACTGCGCTGCAGATGTCTCTCCTCCAGGCCAGGCCTCTGCTGCTCGCCCGGGCGTTTGCCCGTGGCCTCTCCACCCTGAACGCGTCGTCGTCCATGGGTGAGCGCGCTGTGCGGCACTCCGCAATCACAAGCAGCCGGATCCTGCCGTGCACGCGCGATGCCAGCCAACCCAGTGCACGCCACGCTCGCTCGTAAACGCAGGTGCCGCCGTGCCCACCGCCGTGGCCCAGCAGGTGCGCAGCGATGGAGAGCAGGCAAGGGAGGGTGGCGCAGCAAGCGGTCGGCCAGTGGAGCGTCAGCACAGGAAGCACAGGAAGCACAGGCTCAGAAGCTCATCAACTGGGGTCAGCTGGGCGGGCAGCGGCGGGGCGGTGGAGGCAGCGCAGGTCGAGATCGTGCATTGCGTGGAGCACACGCGATGCGTGCGATCAACGAGCGCGCACAGCTCTGGGATGTTGGCGTCACGCATCGCGCACTGACGTCGTGCGTGTCGTGGTCGCTGCTCGCCGCAGGCCGCGCAGCCCGCTACCGTGCTGGGCCTCAACGCGTCGGCGCTGGCCAGCAGCGTGCGCTCGGATGCGGCGATCATGTCCGCGCAGCAGCCACGCTTCATGAGCATCCTGGCCGCGTCCAAGATGGTCGGCGCAGGCTGCGCTACCATCGCGCTCGCCGGTGTGGGCGCCGGCCTCGGCGTCATGTTCGGGTCGCTGATCAACGGCGCCGCCCGCAACCCCAACATTGCCAAGCAGCTGGTCGGCTACGCGCTCCTTGGCTTTGCCCTCACCGAGTCCATCGCTCTGTTCTCCCTGCTGGTGGTCTTCCTTATTCTGTTCGCGTAGAGTAGCGGCGTGCAGCGGCGGGCGGGTGATGTCGTGAGGCTCCACAGGTGTGGGCGGGCGTGGGAGAGTTCAGTCGACAGCCGGCCTCCGCACCGCCCCTGGCTTCCAGACGCACTGGGAACCGCTCAATGCGGGCATCCTGGGTGCTGACTTGCCTCCTGTGACCTATGGAGGCAAGCGGCTGTCCTCCTCCATTTGCACTGTGGTGTGCTTGACTGGGCGGAGCGAGGACCACTGGTGGCGATTGTCTCTCTTGCTGTGCTGGGCTGGGTATGCAAAGTGTAGTTTCCTTGTCTCTCTCCCAAGTTGCAGACCTCAGGATGCTGCTCGCTTGCCTCGCCGGCCAGAGGTCGCGCGACGTCCAGGTGCAGCCATTACAGCCGCTGCACTCTCCCCATCATCATCGCCGCCACCCTTCGCACTGTCCTCTTGCTCCTCCTCGCCGCTATCAGCATCCTCCGCCAACAGCCGCTTGCGGACCTTGGACCCAGCCTGCAGGTGGCTGCGGGCAGGCTTCTGCCCTGGCCGGGCTGGCGACGCGCCCACCTTGTCGTACGGCGGCACGGCCGCAAAGGAGCAGATGGGACAGGCTGTGGGGTCGTGCCCTTGCGCTGGGCAGTGCTGGCGACCAAAGAAGATGATCTGCAAGCAACACCAGCAGGAAATGCCACCACAGAGCAGTGCACAGACGAGAAGAAGGCAACGGCAGGTGGGCAATCCGTGCTGCACTGCTCCACAGCAGCACTGTGCGCCACTTGCACCTGCAGATGCGCGTCCCTCCACTTTGCCTGAGGCACCAGCGCCTTGAGGTCCACCTCCGTCTGCTCCACGCTGCCCGAGGGAGTCGTCAGGCCCCACCGCTGAGCCAACCTGAGGTCGGCCATGCACGCAACAAAATGGCATGGCGCGGTGACCACACTGGCCAGAGGGACAACACGCTCTGTGGACACCGCTTGGTGGCCAGTGCATGGCGTTGCGCCAAGGCAGAAGCAGCGCACCTGTGTATGTGCGTGTCCACGGGGAAGGCCGGGTGTCCCCAGGCCTGGCTCATGACCACGGACGCCGTCTTGTGGCCCACGCCTGGCAGCGCCTCGAGCGCCTCAAAGGTGTCGGGCACCTGGCCCTGGTGGTGCTCCATCAACATCTGCGCGCAGAGATATGGTGCGGCAAAGCATCGTGTGACCATGCCAGCAGGTGCGGCTTGCATCGCTGGCTGACCATGGTGAGGCCCTTTGAACAGCCGCCCCGGCGGAAGGCACGTGCAACAACGGCTGCACCTGTGCCATGGCCACGATGTTCTTGGCCTTGGTGGGCGCCAGGCCCAGCGTGCGGATGATGGCCATCACGTGCGACACCTGCGCCGTGGTGCGAGCGGAGAATGTGTGGGCGCTGCAGCTGCAGTGCGCCACAGGAGGCCTGCAAGCAGGGTGTGCAAGCGACGCACCTCTGCCTGGGCCAGGGACGCTGCGTCGCCGTACTTGGCAAACAGCGCGGGCGTCACCTCGTTCACCTTGAGGTCCGTCGTCTGCATGCAACGCCCAAACGCACACGTCATGCGATGCGTGTGTGTGTCATGGGATTGCTTGTGTCCACTTGTGCACATCAGCCCGCCGCCGCACCAAGGCACCAAGGCACCAAGGATCAGCGGCGGGTTTTAAGGTGTGTGTGGCACCTGAGCCCAGAGCATGTCATGCGCCACGCCTGCCTGGGCTAGCGGAGAGCCCAAGCGTACCTGTGCCGAGAGCGTGACTGCCACGAGCAGCTGGAAGTTGGAGCCGTGGTCCAGCGGGATGGGCGGGTTGGGGAAGAGGGACTCAAGCTGGTCCAGAATGCGCTGCACCTGGCAAGGGTGAGTGGCAGAGGGCGGGTGGACTTGACGGTCGCCCCTGTGCACCTGCAGCGGCCCCTGCACCCCTGCACCTGCGGACCTGGCAGAGGGCGGGTGGTCGGTCGCGTGCACTTGGCGGTCGCCCCCGTGCCACCAGCACCAGCGGCCGGCCCCACCTTACCTTGGCCTTGAGCGCAGCGTCTGCGGTGTCCACGCTGACGTCCATCTGCTTCTTCTTGGGCTTCTTCTTGGTCTTCGCGGGCACCTCCGTGGCCTCAGGTGCATCGCCCTCCGCTGCATCCGCTGCTGTTCGCCGTCGCGACGATCGCATGCTGAACGCGCCTCGCCACGCGCTGGGAAGCAGACTGCTGCGGGCGGGGGAGCCCAGGCGAGGAGGATGTCGCAGCAGAAGCACGATGGGAGAGAGAAGAGAGGATGGCAGTGCAGCGATCATGCACACCGTTGCGTTCCAGTCCACCTTGGAGGGGAGCCATTGGCGCCTGCGACCGCTCGCGCATGAGGGTACCTTGCCCCGGCGTCCGCGGCACTGCAGAGCCAGAAGCGTTCACGCAATGCAGCAGCAGGCGTCCTGGGAGAGCCTGCGATGGCCGGACGGCACCCTGTGAGTGCCAACGCGTACAGCACCACAATCTGCACAGCGCCGACCGCCGCACCGCAACACACCAGGCTCCACAAGCACCCACATGCACATGCAGGTACGAAGGCCTCACACACCCCCAAGGCGGGCGTCCGTTCCGGTCCGGCGTCCTGCAGCACGCCAACGGCGACAGGTTCGCTGCGCTGCTCTCACGTGACAATCCACGCTGAGGCACAAGCTCAACAGAGCAGGGCGCGGCGCTGCCCGCAGGTATGAGGGCGAGTTCTCGCTGGACGGCGCAATGGACGGATATGGCGTCTACGTGTGGGGTGGCGACGGCACCGTGCACCGGGGCCAGTTTATGCGCAACGTGGCGCACGGCTGCGGCGTGCGGCTCATGAGCCAGCCGCCGGGGCAGCAGCATCAGCAGCAGCAGGCGGGGGAGGCGCGGCCGCTGCAGGGCGTGCAGTGGGTGGAGGGGGCGGGCGGGCGGGTGCTGCAGGTGCAGGTGGGCAAGTTCTTTGACGACCAGTTCGTGGGGCCCATCATGGCTTGCAGGTGCGCTGCGCTGGCGGGGTGTGTGAGCTCTCTGTGCACCACTGGCTCATCGGGGCGGTGCGCCACCGCGTCAGGGCAGCAGCGATGCAATTTGGCACCAGCCGCAGGGGCCCACCTGCAATGCATTGCACTGGCTGGGACCTGGGGCAAGGCACAGCGGTGATATGCTGGCCTTGTGATCGTGCACCTGCAGTGCACAGGCGGCGCAAGACGCGGCAGTTGAGGCAGACGTGGCGGCGCACCAGGCACGCAGCCTGAGCACCCCCGCCGGCAGGGCTGCCCGCAACCAGCTGCTGTCCCGCCTCAGGCAACCGGCCGCCACGTCAGCAGCGGCGGCTGGAGTGGGAGAAGCGGATGCGGCACCAGGCACCTCGACACCACAAGCTGCACCACGGCAAGCAGCTGTGCAGCAGACAAAGCAGCAGCAGCAGCAGCGGCAGCAGCAGGCGCCGTTTTCAGGCTTTCGATGGCCTTGGCAGAGAGACTCTGAAGGGCCGCCCAACATGAGCAGCAGCAGTAGCACTTCGTCGTCATCCTTTGGCCAGGGAGGGGCGGGGGATGAGATGGCAGTGAGGGCCAAGGTGCTTCCCAAGGGCCACCCCGCACTGGACCCTGACGTAGGTTTCAAGACGCGGGGCCTGAGGGAGGACGAGAAGCACGCCGTGCGGCACCTTGTGGATCATCTGATGGCCAAGGCGGTGGCAGAGCAGGACAAGATGAGCCAGGGCGGCAAGTAGAAGACTGGGTGCGACCGGTGGCTTTTTGATAGTGTGCTTGGCTCTATTGGTTTTTGTAACCCCAGAGGCGTGCTTGGAGCGTACATATGCTTGCAGTCCCTTTTTTGCACTTGGTCTGGCAACTTGAAAAGCAAAGGAGCAGGCTCATGAGAAGCAACAGAACCGATAGCGCGGCCCGGGGGCAGAACAGAGTGGCCGCCAGGAATGCTTGCCCAGCAACCAGCAGCAAATGCGGGAAGAATGGCAGTTCTGACGGAAGCGGAGCGTGGCTGCAGAGCGTGGCAGCAAAATGTGCGCGACGGGGAGGCAGCAGAAGTTGCGGCAAGGGTCAGTAGTACAGACCGTATAGTGTGTGTCACAAGAAGTGCTCCTGCGCCCTCCTCTAAGCTCAGTCTAAGCGCAACCGCTACTCTCGCCCACGACGTGTCGTCGCTTGGCATGGCTACACTCAGGAGTACATGATGATGACTACACACCGCCCGTGGGCCCCAGACACTCTCTTGAAGGCGGCGACAGCCTCAGGCTTTATCTGAGGCCACCCACTGGATAGGCTGAAGGCTGCTGAGCGCCACCTGGCTGCTGACTCCGCCCGATGCTGCCTTACGTTTAGCCTGAGGTCACCCTCAGCCCTATCACGGGTCAATGCTGCTCAGCGCCACCTGGCTGCTGGCAGTGCCCGGCGCCGCGCTGTCCGGGAGGGTGTAGTGGTCCTGCTGCACGCTGCCTAGGATGGGCAGGCCACCACCCCGCCCGTACGTGTCACGGGTCAGGATGGAGAGCGTGGTGGTGCTGGGACGCGAGTAACTTGCCTTGCCTGCGTGGTGGTGGTAGCAGCAGTAGCAAGAGTGCAGGTGAGCCGTCTGGGCACAGCAAGCGCCACGTGCATATCGGGGCAGGTCCAGACGTCTGCTAAGGTGGCATAGCTTCAAGCTGATCTGGTTCGGGAGTGAGGCCCTTAGAGCGATGCGGCGATGAGTGACACGCCCCACAGCAACTTGCGCGGCTCACCGATGGACTTGCTGCGCTTCTGGCAGAAGGCGCCGATATCTGCGGCACCAGAGTCAGCCACGACGTCAAAAGCGTTAGATCCCTGCTCTCTCGTGTGGGGGCGATTGCAGCCGTGGCATGCCGACAGCGGGAGCGGTGTGGGTGGCCAGGCAAGTACACGCACCGTCAAAGCCCTCTGGGCAGGCCTCCCAGCACACAGCGCCGACTGGGTGATAGCCAGGCTTGCAGTCGCCGTAGCACATGCCGCCCTCACGCGTCATGGTGTCTGGGCAGTCGTTGACGCTGCGGCAGCGCATAGCATGACGACGCACACGCTTGTCAGCAGCCACCAGTGGCTCAGTGGTTTGCGCTGCGGCTGCGACAGCGAGAACCGTCATGATCACGTGATTCCCTCAGCAGGACACAGGAGCACCAAGCACGACATGAGATGGTGTAGTCCTCACAAGCAGAGGAAGAGCAGTGTCGTCCAGCCGTGTGGGCAATGCCTCCAGCAGGCGGGCCCCACGCCCGTGTACCCCTCGCCGCAGGGCGGGTAGCACAGCAGCCCGCTCTGCTCCTCGGTGGGGCCGCACGAGGTGCGCTTGCAGCGTCCCTCGGACAGGTGCCAGCCGGCGGGGCACGGTGCGCGGCACTCGCCGGCCTCCAGCGTCCAGTTGGGAGCGCACTGAGCGGCAGGAGGGGCCAGGTCTATGTTGTTCAGGCGCGCACGGCACTTGTCTGCAGGCGGGCAGGGCAACGTGTCCGCGGGTGCATGCATGTGAGTGTGGCGGTGTTAGTTGGGCGTTGGAATTGCTCATCAGGAAAGCGTCTCGAGAGGCGCGGTGCTGTGCGGAGGCTGGCACCTGTCGTCCTGTGCACTCACACAAGCTACATTCACAACTCAGCACTTGACTGGGGGACTCACATTGTGAGGTGTCCACCTGGTAGAACTGGTCCTTGATGGGCCCGGGCTGGCCCTCGTACTCATCAGATGACGCCACCACCTGCAACTGTGGCGCACAAGGAAAGAGGCAAGCCAGCAGCAAGGCTTTGCACGGGCGCACATGGCAGCTGCCAAGCGACAGGTTGGCAAGCACTCAGCGACTGCCTGCCCACCAAGCAGACTCACCCTCATGCCTTGCTCTCCGAACTCTGCGATGAATGAAGTCTGGAACTCTGATGATCCAGACCTGCACATGCGGAATGAATTGCGGGCATGCCCTGATTAAGCAACATTGAGCAACACCATACGATACAAGCGCCAACAGATGCTGGGGGGCGAAGGCTGGGTGCTGCAAGGCGCACCTGAAGACGGGGATGGACTGTGAGGCACTCGGCTCGAGCGTGGCCACCTGGCCGTGCATCCAGTGCCAGTGTCCACAGAAGACGGCCACCACCGGCTGCCCTGCCAGGCTCTCCATGAACCTGCGGGGGCAGCGGCAGACAACGCAGCAAGCCACGCGTTGAAGATTCTTTGCTGGCTGACGCCACAGTGTCGTGACGCACCATCCCCACCATGTGCGAGCGGCAAGCAGCTGCCCATGCGCAAGCAAAGCACCTGGTGTCGGCGGCGGCGATCCAGTGCTCGTCCACATCGTGGATAAAGAGCACCACCTTGCGCCCTGTGGCCTTGGCCTTGGCCAACTCCTTGTCCAGGAAGTCGTAGCTGCGCACAGAGCGAGCGCGTGGGGCCAATAATTCGTCTCAAAACCAGGTGCATCAGCGCTTCGGCACCAGTTCGTCCCGTGTGCAAGCCACACGTGAGGCTAGCGTGCTGGCAGGCTGCCCGGACCGTGCGTGTCGCTGGCGCACCTGGGTGTGAGTACCACTGGCCCGGCCATGTTGAAAGAGCCGTAGTCTAGTGAGTAGGCCGGGTGGAAGTGGAGCATGATGAAGTGATAGTTGCCCTGCAGCCCACATTCCACCAGGGCAGGTTGATGGGGTTGATGGGGGTAGCGCGTACGAGGCTCCCCACCCACGGCTCCCTGTCTTGTCATTTTCAGACAACAGAATGCATGGACACAAAAGCAAAGCGCACCTGGTCCCAGGAGTAGGCCAAGGACCCCCAGTCAAACGCGTTGATGCGCTCGTTGATGTTGCCCCGCAGCGGCCCCTGCACCGACAGTGAACACCAAGGACGGACGCACGGTGGTGGTCACACGGCGGCAAGCCAGCCTACCTGCCAGTGGCCTCCCCAGGACACTGGCCGCGTGCATGTGCCAAGCTTTGCATTTGGTGCAGCCAATCCTGTCAAGCAGGCACCTCACAGCTCACCGAGAGGCGTGCAAAGGCCTTGAGCGTGGCGGAGGGTATGGACACGCCTGAGAGTGTCTGCCTGAGCATGGTGATGCTGTTGCGCATGCACGTGGTCGAGTCGACGCCCCAGTCCCAACACTTGACGTTGTTCATAAGGTCTGCACGTGAAGCAGCACAGGGCAGGGCGGGCACGCGCTGGTGGCTGTGGGTGAGGAGCCTCCGCCACCCTTGTCTTGGTGCTTCAGAAAGCCCCCACGCGGCGCTTCCAGGCAAGCGGCACAATACCCGTCCCTGTGCCACAAAGCCAGGCTGGCAAAGCAAGCCTCCCCATCCTCCTCAACCGCAAAGGCGCGCACCGTGGTTCCCTAGCCCCGGGAAGACGGGCCAGTCCACGTCGGGCGAGTGGAACATGCGCGCGTACTGCTGCCACTCCTCCGTCAGCCCAAAGTTGGTCAGGTCGCCGTTCACCACCAGCGCCACCGGGGGCTGCATGTTGGCTGATCAGGGCAAGGCAGGGCACAGGGTGCGCAACTTGACTCTGCAGCACCCAGCAGCCGCTGGCACCTACACATCGGTGAAAGGGATCTGCTGCATTCCCCCGCTGCCCAGGTGATCACAGCATCACACACACTCACTGCCGTTGGCAATGCCGTCCCACGTGAGCTGTGTGGCCGCCCTCCAGAGCTCCAGCTGCGCCTGGTTCGTCTTCTCACCCATCTCCTTGACGCCCCGCCCGTCCCGAGTCCAGTACCACAGCTGCACGTCGCTGCTCACAACTGCGCACAGGAAGTCACGTGCGCCGCACGCCACTTGTGTAACAGCAGTCTGCAAGTCCCCACTCCAGCTGCAGGCCCGGCATGCCCCGGTGTATGTTCAACAAAGGCGGTGGGACTCACTGTAGGTGAAGTTGGATGCTGCGGGGTCGCACTGGACGGGCCCGCGGTCAAAGCTGAAGATGGGGATGCTGCCTGACTCCCCAGCTAGCGCTACCTGCACATGTGGCGGTGGTCACGTTGGGAGACAGCAGTGATGAGCCAGAGGGCGGCGGGGGAGCTGCATGCGATGGGCGCTGTGATGTGCTGCGTACCTGTACGAAGCATGCCGCTGCCGCTGCTACGCCAAGCGTGAGAAGCTGAGCTCGACAGAGAGCTGAATGGCACGGGCTGCGGTGACGCTGCGCCCGCCGCCGCATGCCATCACTGCCCGCAAGTGCCGCCCGGGCCCCTGCAAGAGCAGCAGAACGGAGTGCAGGAAGCTAGTGAGATGAATGTGCTGCTGCTGTGCGCTCCTGAGCTGCGTTGCGCGCTCCGCGTGAGCGCCCACCTCGCGCGCCCTCGCTCCAGGTGTTCGCGCCAGAAACCATGGCCGCTCCAACGACACGGCGTGATGAATCGTCCTGCTGCAGCTAGCACGCGGTGCCCTTGGATGGTTGGGATGGTCAGCGCGTGGTCGGCATCAATGCGTGGAGGCGGTCCCAGAAGCCGGTCCACTGCAGCGAAGCGGGAGAGAGGAGAGCAGCTATTGATGATGCAATCGCTGCTGCGCCTCTGGATTGCCGGCTGCGTGAGGCTGTGGTGGCGATGCAGACGCATACGGCAGGGCGGTCGGGGTCGCGCCAGCTGAATGACCGAGGAGCTAGAGCAACGCCAATCGAGCCCGCAAGCTCACCTGCGCGCGCTGTGCTGTTCCTGCCCCAGGTTGCTCGAGGCGAAAATGTCCAAGGTGGCGACCTCTCCACAAGAAGGCAAGCGAGTCCTCGCAGCGTTCCACAGTCGCTGTGCAGCTGCTCCTTCGCTCGTGTGTGATGAATGCGTCTCCACTCGATCACGCTCCCGAGCCCTCACGATTGCCAGAGATGGCAACCCATTCAATCAGCGCGCAAATGTGGCGCTCAGCGCAAGAAGCGCAACAAGCAGTACCCTGAACGAAATCTGCGTAAGTGTTTCATCATGTGACATCCACGCCAAATCGTACCGCGCACGCATCACCCAACGGGGCGGGGCGCCTGCTGGCTACTCCTCATCCCCATCATCGTCCGTCCGCCTCCGCCGCCCAAACAGCCCCCCACCGCCACCGCCACCTCCTCCCTTGCCCCCGTCGGCCTTGGTGTATGCCTGGGCCTCCAGCTTGGTCATCTTGCTGGCCAGCTTCATGTTGACTTCCTTTGCGCGGTAAAGGTCGCGCTTGAGCATCGCCTGTGTATGGGCAGGGGCGCGCCGTGGTCAGTTGTGAGCACTTGGGAGCACGTCAGTTGGACTGTGTTGCTACAGCGCGCCCTGCCTGTTTGTGCAGTGCCCAGGCCAATGACACTACCACACAGGAGACAGGGTCTGCCAGCATCCGAAGGGCATCCGTCTCCCCAGCAAACAGCCAGGGAATGCTCACCTGCTGCTCGGCCAGCTCGGCCACCTCGAGCTGCTTCTGCACCAGCTGCGACACGACCGCCTGGTTCTCGCGGCGCAGCTCCGCCACCTCGGCCGCCGACGCGCCCGACGCACCTGCCGCACGCACCGCACCGTACGCAGCGCGACATCAACAGCAGGGGGAGCCTTCACGGCTCGCAGCGATCGGACTGTGCGCGGCCCCATCGGCGCCCTTCGCCGCGCGCGCCTCACCTGGCTTGCCGCCCTTGCCGGCACCCGCACCACCACCGCCGCCCGCCGCCGCCACGGCGCGCAGCTCGTCGCACTGCTGCTGCGCCTCGATGAGCTGCGCGTGCAGGTCGTCGAGCTCCTCGCCCGAGGCCTTTTCGAGCTTCTTGTACTTGTCCTTGAGGCGCGTGTACTTGGACTCGAACGCCTCGACCGTCTCGAGCACCTCGTCCTCGCCCATGTTCTTGAGGCCGCGCTTCACCTGCAGGGATGCGCGTGAACGCACCAGCAAGGTTGGGGCAGCCGTGGCTAGGCAGGCAAAGCGGCGGCTCCCGCAACAAGGCGCAGCACCGGCACCGCTACTGGCACCGGAAGAATGCGTAGCCGCGGCAGGCGTGGTGGCTCGGCCTGCGAGCGCCGCGTGGGTTTGGTGCCCTCCCTCCCTCCCTCGCTGCACACCTGCTTCTCCAGCGCCTCGCGCGTGGTGCGCTCCTCCTCCAGCTGACCCGCCAGCGACACGTTCTCGCGCGACAGGCTCGACAGCTGGACCTCCAGGTCGGCGATCTGCGCGAGGAGGCGGGCAGGAGGGCACGCAGCAGATAAAGGCTGGTCAGCCATCTATGCTCGGTGGGCTGGGAACGCAAGAGGCTCTGTGTGATGCGCGCCAGCTCACACCTCCCTGCACTCGACCTCCTGCTCCTAAGGGCCCACCTGCGCCTTGAGCTGCTTGCTGTCACCTCCACCGGCGGGTGCACTGGACGCCAGCTCATCTTCCGCCTGTGCGTGTGCACGCAGAGAGGAGAGCACAAGGCCATTGATATGATAGCAGCACCGTGGTGTGTGCACGCTCCATCGCACGCAGTAGGACGGGAAGGATATTTCAATATGTGTGATGGGATACAAAGGGCATGCTAGGCAAAGCAAAGGAGTGTGCTTGAGCACTTGCGTTTGTGCTATGCTGTGCCGCGTGGATGCGCCAGTGCCGTGAGATGTTGTGCGTGCTGTGTGGGTGTGAGTATGCCGTGCCGTGCGTGATTGCCATGCGTGGAGCGCGTGGAGCAAGGTAGGGGCGTGTGGTGCCATTGGTGCAATGTGCGCCGGCCTGTGGCCCCCCTCCTCCTCCTCCTCCTGAACCACAGAAGGCGTCGTTCTGGCCCCACACCTGCATGCAGCGCTGCTGCGCACACACAACAGCAGCACCGCGCGCCGCCACATGTGCCGCAAGGCACAAGTGGCGGCCTCTTGCCTTTGCACCATGCATACTGTACGTGCAGGAGAGATGACCCAAATCACGGCACCTGCAAGCTGCCACCCAAAACGCAACAGCAAACTGCAGCTGCAGCTGCAGAGTGCGAGAAGCAGGCTGGAAAAGAGCCCCACAAGTGAACTCACCCGTCCGTTGCGCTGCTGCCGCGCGAGGCTGCTCACTGCCGCCGCCTCCGCCGCCGCCGCCACGGCCTCCTGCTGCGCCTGCCTGACGTCACTGAGCGCCTTGTCGAGCTGCTGCTGCAGGCCCTGGCGCTCATGCAACGCCTTGGCCTCCAGGTCCTCGCACACCTGCATGCGCGCCATGCATGAAGGTGGCACGAACAAGGCTCTGCCATATTGTACCGCACAGCCGGGTGCACACGGTGAGTAGATTTCAGCAACCTCGATGACACAAGCTGCTCTGAGAGGGCAAGCTGCGGAGCGCGGTGCTGCTTCAGCTACACTGCTTCAGCTACAGCTACGAATTGCATCGCGAGCACCAGCAAAGCGAGGTGGTCAGCGCACCTGCTCCAGCTTGGCGCACTTGTCCCGCAGCATCTCCAGCTCTCTCGACACCTCGGGGGGAATACGAGCGGTCGCACCAGCGACAGCAGCGGCGCCAAGCGCGGCACCGGCAGCGGCGGCTCCAGCCTTGGAGCCCACGGCAGACTGCGCACCAGCATCAACACGCACACGCCGATTGCGTGATTTCATCCTCCAGTCCTCCAGACCCATGCCCTGCCCTGCCATGCTGCTGCTCTGACACAGGCTGACGCACCGGTCACAAACACCATCAGTGATGATGATGACAACACGCACACGCGCCTTGCCAGCGCAGCCTTAGGGCACGCAACGTGCACTGGCGTGAACTTTGCTTTTGGCGAGGCCTTCCTGGCGATCTGTTGCGACGGCTGCAGCACCATGACACCTGTCATGAACGCCATGCAATGATGATAATGATACACACCTTGCCAGCCCTGCCTGATGAGGCCACCCCCAGCTCATCATCCTCGTCCTCCTCCTCCTCGTCATCCATGGAGGGCACCCTGGCGCCGTACGGCTTGCGGCCGCTGGCTGCCATGGCGGAGCGGGGACGGCTGCTGGCGGTACTGGCATCCACCTGTAGGCACAAACACACACACACGGATGCGCGCGCCATTGGGATCAGAGGTGAGCACATCCATGACTGCAGGTTTGGCGGGCGGTGACAACTCTCTCCTCAGCAGTGCAGTGAAAAGCCCAGGAAAGGGGAAAGGGCGAGTACGGGCAGCACAAGGGGAGAACAATGGGTAGAAAGCCGGAGCAAAAAAGGAGAAGGGAACAAAAGCCATCCCACCCGCTGCTGCTGCCCCTTTAAGACGCTGGGCGCTGACGAGGCTGGTGTGCTGCCGCTCTGCGCGAGTGTTGCTGCTGCGGCTGAGGGGAGGCCAGAGGAAGCGGCGGGGAGGCTCCCCGCCCCTTGCCCTTTTGCCCTTTAGCCCGCTGCTGGTGTGCTGTGCTGCTCTGTGCTGTGCTGTACTGTGCTGCGCTGCTTTGTGCTGCGTTGTGCTGCGGAGGGAATCTGGCACCTCTCCTCTGCGGCCTGGTGGCCAGCGCACCTGCACAGCAGCGAGCAGCAGGGGCAACAGGCAAGAGCGCGGTGGTGTCAGCAAAAGCTAGAGAGATGCAAAGCAGCGGATAACCTCAGCAGTGGTGCACGATGCGCGCAGCCATTCACTCACTCTCTTGTGGTGCGCAGTACCTGCACGAGTACACACACACTTTGTGCGGTTGCAACGACATGTGCCCGGCGAAGCTTACACTGCTGCGAGGCATCTGATGCGCCTGTTAGTGGGCTTTGGCCTCGCCGAGGCGCCCAAACAGATGCAAATATCGACACACACACACTCACACTCTGGCGCTGGTGAGAGGCAGCATCCAGGCACCCCACCTGAGCGAGGGAGTAGGTTAGGCGCCTCCGTGGCCTCACTGCGCGTCTGCAGCTGCTCTGCTGTCACCGCTGCGTGCCGCTGCTCAGCAGCTGACTCTGCACTCTGAGCGCGACCGCCGCGTGCTGATTCCGCCCCACCCACCTAAAGCAGCAAAACCAGCACCAGCGACATCCATGGCAGCAAGCACACGAGCAACAGCACACAAAGGGACAGAGCAGAGCACATCACATCACAACGCGCCGCCCACCACTCCACAGGACCCAGCACCACGAACCATGCGTCCACTGCCCTACCTTAACCCTAACCCTGCCGCCTAGCAGCCCCCACCGCGCTATTATCAACCACGCACCTGCAGGCCCCAGCCTCCCGTTGCCAGGAGCCCCTTGCCCGCCTCCACCTCCGCCGCCGCCGCATGGTGCTCCAGTTCCCCCGTCAGCACCTCCACCTCCCTCCTCAGCCGCACATTCTCCCTCATCAGCTCCTCGGCGCTGCTGTGCGCCTCTAGGGCTTGCGTCTCGGCGAGGGCTAACTGCTGCTCCATGGCCGACAGCACCAAGCCCTGCTCGTCCGCGTAGAGAGGGTTTTGCGCCATTAGGGCTCCTGGCATGGAGGTGGCGATGCTGGCGCGGCCGAGGAAGCCGGCGGCGTTGGCGTTGCGGTGCTCGGGGCTGTAGGCCCCGGTGGTTTGGAGGTGCATGGAGGTAGGGTTCAGGCGGTCGGGGGTGGAGACGCCGGTGGATAGGGCGTGGTAGGGGGTGGCGAGGCCGCGGGTTGTTGTGGTGGTGGCGGGTGGGGGAGGGTGCATGTGGTTGGGAGGGGAGGGGTGGAGGGTGGGGTGGAGCATGGCGGGCTGGAAGCCGGCGAGAAGCTGGTTCTCCTGCTGCAGCTCGTGCACCTGCACACAGCGCAGGCGCGCCATTGGGCATGGTGGCAAACACACACGATTTTAGCCGCACGCTTCCCTTGCTGCTGCACTTGTCAATCATACACCTTGCAGAGCCCACCTAACCGCTCATTGCATCGGCATGAGGACAACAAAGTGGGACGGCGTGACCTGCCTTGGCATGCATGCGCCCCAAGCCCTGACCAAGCCCTCACCTGCGCCTCCAGGTCCACCACCGTCTGCGACAGCGCGGCGATCTGCGCCTCGAAGCGTGGCGTCTCGCGCGCCTGCCGCTTGAGCTCCTTGAACAGGCCGTACGACTCATCCTGTGAACGAAGCAGGTGAAAAATGGCCGTATGACTCATCCTGTGATGACCACACAAAACGTATCAAGCAGGTGGAAATCACCCCACACCTTGCCTCCACACCTCTGCCTCCGCGCATTGCCAAGCGCCAATCCCGCCACCCACGCCCAAGCCCTAAGCCCTCGCACCTTGAGGCACATGAGCGCCACGTCAATCTCCACGTCCTCGCTCACCGCCGTCGGCTCCACGCTGCTCACGGCCTGGAAGCAGCTGGCCACGGCGCAACGCGACATGTACACCACCGCCGCCGCCGTGCGGAGCTGCGCCGCCAGCCTCCCCGCCTCCGTGTCCAAAGCAGGCAGCGAGCTGGAGGCGCTGGCGACCGATTCCGCCGGGCGAAGCAGCATCCCTGATGACGACAGCGCCGCCTGACCCCCCGCAACGTCGCTCTCCCGGCGCGCTGCTGTGCCGGTGCCGGTGGCGGTTCCTGCGCGCTGGGTTGGGCCACGTGGGTGGGGCTGTTTGGAGTAGGAGAGGGCGGAGGTGGAGGTTGCTGCCAGCTCGTCTGACTCGTCGTAGTCATCGTCGGGTTGGTTGTAGCGGTGGGCGGCGGTGGGGGGCGGTTGTGCGGCAATGGCGCCGCGGGTGTAGGGGGAGGCTTCGGCT
The DNA here is from genome assembly GCA_004335735.1 of Chlorella sp. KRBP. Taxonomy (NCBI): domain Eukaryota; kingdom Viridiplantae; phylum Chlorophyta; class Trebouxiophyceae; order Chlorellales; family Chlorellaceae; genus Chlorella; species Chlorella sp. KRBP. The sequence continues at coordinate 27,448 of QAXK01000456.1, forward strand.
TGGAGGCGGTCGAGCTTGGACTGCAGCTCCTGAAGCGACTTGTCCCTGCATGTTGAAAAGCGAGAGCACGGGATGGCGCACTGGGTGCCCGTCATGGTTCACCCTACCCACCTTTCCTTTTGTTGCTGCTTCACGGGTCTGATGGCCCAGGCTGCCTTTGCGTGCTGCTTGCGCTCACATGGTGGCTGTCCCACTGCAAGCGGTCTCTCTCTCTCTCCTCTGCCCACCGTTCCCTCCAAAAGTCGCCCAGGTCCCCGCCACAAGTCACCACCCAAACGCCCCCTCTCACCTGTCAGCCAGCCTCGTCTTGAGCGCCTGCAGCTCCTGCAGCGCCTCCTGGTGGTCGAATCTGAGCGTGGCGTGCTCACCCTGTAGCTTGGAGAGGGTGAGCTCGGCCTGTGCGCGCCACGCGCGTTGCGTAGCCACCTGCACTCGCAAACACACACACAAAAAGGTGTCAGAACAGCTGCAACTACCACCTAGTGCATACTCATGACTGCATGGCATGCATGCCCTTGGGATCGTGTGAAGCTGGCCCGTGCAGCACAGCACGCACACACTTGCGAAAGAACACACACAAGCGAGGCCTGCCTGGCGATCTTTGGTGATGGCTGCAGCATCATGACACCTGTCGTGAACGCTATGCAATCATGATGATGATGATGATGATGATGATGATGATGATGATGATGATGACACACAAACGCACCTGGTCCTGCAGCTGCGCCGTGGCCAGACCCGCCGCCACCCCCGCCGCCGCCGCCGCCGCAACCGCCACGCCCCTCCCCACCTCAGCCGTCTCCGCGCCCCCTCCCGACACCGCCCCACCACCCAGCGCCGCCGCCGTCGCCCACCCAGCGTGGCTGCGTTCCCTCGCCCACGCAAGAAGCGGCACCCTCGCCACCGACGCGCGCAGCTCGGCCAACTCCGCAAGCGCGCTGGCGTGGCGCTCCTGCAGCTCCGACAACCGCATGGCCAGCTCAGCGGCTGAAAACAACGCCTGCTCCTCCCCGCCGCCCCGCCTCCTCCCCGCTCCCCTCCGAACCGCATCACCACCGTCCCCGCCCGCAGCACCAGCAGCAGCATTGCTGCCACCGTAGAGAGACGGCCGGTCGCTGCTGCCAGCACCCACACTGCTGTCAATGCTGCCGCCCTCCTCCCCCGCCACGCCCCCCGGGGCATGGCCCAAGCCCTCAACCAGGGCGTGCCGTCGCATGGAGGAGGAGGAGGAGGACGCCGCTGTGGAGCCGCTACCCTGCACACTGGATCCGCCACTCCCTTCCTCCCCATCCTCACCACCACCCTCACCGTGCAAGCGTCGCGCGGCCGGGTGGCCGGCAGCCGAGGCGAAATCGTCATCAGGGTGCGGCTGCCGCGCCACGCTCCATGCGGCAGACCCTGCCCGGGGCTCAGCCCTATGCGCGGCAGCAGCTAAGTGCGGGTGCAGACGTTCCCATGGGTTGATCGGCCGCCCGTCCGCATCCCGTTGCGCTGCCACGCCGTCCCCTGCCATGCCCTGGTACCGAAAGCCGCCAGTGCCCTGGCCTGAGGAGGAAGACGTGCGGGCACTGCTGCTCGCCGCTGGCGTGGAGGAGGCAATGGTGGACGCCAAATCAGGCTGCTCGGGCAGCCCCGCCAGCAGCCCCTCCTCGTCATCGATGAATGCAGCGGGAGTGGGAGGCACGTCCTCCGAGTGTTCAAGGAAACGGCGGGAAGCGTTGCGGGAGCCTGCGGCAGCTGCTGCGGTGTGGTAGGCGGGAGGGGGGCGCACAAGCCGGGCAGTGGAGGCATCGCTGCCGCGGCCGTCGCCACTGAAGCCACGCCCGTCGCCACTCACACCGCGCCCCCCGGGTAGTGCTGCTGCTGCTGCTGCAGCGGCTGTTGTGGAGGAGGAGCGGGGTAGAAGTGGGACGGCGGGGTCGTGCTGCGATGCGCTGGTGTGGCGGGTGCTGCCAGCAGGTGGCTCCCCGGTCGCGTCGTACCGTGCATTGTACCGCTGCGACAGCTGCGGTACAACGTACTGGGCGGGCGGATCGGGCTGGTCGCTGCCGGCGGTGAGAGTGGCCTGGTGGTGCGGGAGGGGGGCTAGGAGGGTGGGTTGCTGCTGCTGCTGCAGCTGCTGCGCCTTGCTGGCCGCTTGTGCGGCTAACCGTGCCGAGGCCAGCGCAGCACGCAGCCCCCGGACCTGGATGGAGAGGGACTGGTTGGTGGCTTGGGCTGTGTCCAGCTGCTCACGCAGCTGCTGGGTAGCTTCCAGGCTGCTGACCGCACTGGCAGCCCTGCTGCTCCTCTCCCCGTCCTCCTCCCCTCCCAGCGCCTGGTCTTCTTCTGTGCCTCCCCTCTCAGCACGCACAGCATGGCTGGCGCCTGCCGCCGCCGCCGCACTTGCGGCGCCCTGCTCCTCCTGCTGCATGGCGAGGGCTTGCAGCTCCAGCAGCTGAGCCCTAACCTCATGCACCTGCTCCACCTGCGTCTGCAGGTGCGCGTGTGACTCGTGCACCTCTGCGTGCAGCCGCTGCAGCTCCGCGTGCTGCACCTGCAGCACCTCCAAACGCCGCTGCACGTCCCGCAGCTCCACCGCGCTGCTCACTGCAGCCGCACTCGCCGCCGCCGCCCCCACCGCAGCAGCCACCGCCGCCGCCAACTCCCTCTCCAGCCCCTCGCACCGCTGCTGCACCTCCGCCCGCTCACCCTCCACCACCAGCAGCTTCGCCTCAGCTTCCTCCAACCGCACCTCGAGCTGCTGCCGCTGCACCTCCGCCGCATCACGCTCCGCTTGCAGCGCCGCCACCCGCGCCCCCGCCTGCTCAACCGACGCCTGCGCCGCGGCGTGCTGCTGCTGCAGCGCGGCATGCTGCACCTGCAGCGACGCCAGCCCCTGCTCCGCAAACGTCTGCTGCCGCTCCAGCGTCGCAGCACGCTCCGTGTGCTGAGCCTGCTGAGCCGTGTGCTGAGCCTGCTGTGCCTCCTCCAGCCGCTCGCACCGCATCTGCGCGTCCGCAAGCTCGCCCGCCAACTGCTCCATGTGCGCTACGGCTTGCTGCTGCTGCTGCCGCGCCGCCGCCACCTCAACCTCCAACCGCTCCCGCGCCAGCTGCGCGTCCGCCAGGTCGTTGGCCAGCTGCTCCATGTGACTTAGGGCTTGCTGGTGCTGCTGCTGCAGGTCGGACAACCTCCCCTGCGCCTCCCGCTCCGCCCTCTGCACCTCCGCGTGCTCTGCCTGCAACGCCGCCAATGCCACGGCCGCCGCCGCCGCACCCCCCGCAACACCAACACCCCCACCCGCCGCCCCTGAGGAGGCCACCGCACCCTCCAGCACCGCGCCGCTACCAGGCACAGCCGCAGCAGCACCAGCACCCGCGCCCGCAGCAGCAACTGCCGCATCAAGCCTGCCCTGCAGCTCGGCGCACTTTGCCACCGCCGCGTCGCGCTCCCCCGCCACCACCTCCCCATACTCGCTCCACTCCTTGATGATGCTCTCCGCCTCCCCAAACTCCTCCAGAGCCGCCTCTAGCTCCTGCTTCTCCTTCTTCACCTGCACCACCTGCTTCTCCAACTCCTGCACCCGCGCCTCCACCGCCGCCCCACCCGCCACCACCCCCGCTGCACCACCAGCCGCAACACCGACAGCACCAAATGCCGCCCCAGCTGATGCCGGAAGCGCCGCTGCAGTCAGCGGCTCTGGAACTGCGATGTTGCTGCTGCCCCCGCCGCCAGACCCGCTACTAGTAGCCCGGCCCATGAGCACTGCAGACGACAGCCCCGCCGCCGCCGCCGCCTGCGTGATGCGGTCCAGGTGGGCCTCCAGCCGCCTGTTCTCCGCCTCCAGGGCGTCCACCTCGGACTGCAGCTGCGCCTGCTGCCGCAGCGCGCGCTCCCGCTCCGCTGACAGTGCCGCCGCCTCCGCCCGGAGGCCTTCGAGGTTGGACCGTTCGCTGTTGCGGGCTTGGCGCAGCTCGTAACGCAGCTCCTCTAGTTGCGCTTCCATGTCTGCTACTTGCTCCGGGCTGGCGGTCAAGGCGGTGGAGGCGGTGGGGTTGGAGAGGGAGGCCTGGGTGGAGAGGACGCTGCGGTTGGTGCGGGCGGAGAGGGCGGCGGCGGTGGTGCCGGCGGCGACGGTGGGGAGGGTGGAGGGTGGTGCGCCACCGGCAGAGCTGGAGAGGTGCTCGGAGCGGAGCGCTCGCTCCGCCTTGATCTGCTCCAGCTCACCCTGCGTGTGGTTTGTGTGCATGGGGGGCAGGGCTGAGGGCTTGCAGGCACTCTACCAGTAGCTGGCAGCATGCTGCCGTGAGGGGAGCATGGGCACGGCTGGGTGGGGGCATTAGACAGGGTCTGCGCTACCAAGACGCTACTCAGTCAAGCTAGGCAGGATGGTGGCTCACCTGCAGCTGCTCGTTGCGCTGTGAGAGCTCTTGCACGCGCGTGTGCAGCTCCACCACGGACGTCTTATGCCCGCCGGACGACCTGCAGGCGGTGGCGGGGACGAGGCGCATCAGGCGCACGCGTGCTGAGCTCCACAGCAACGCAACTATAGAGTCCTCACTCAAGAATGGAGCGCTGCTCACTACAAAGGCAGTCCAACCATGTGAGGGTGAGCTCACCCTGGCATGCGCTTACCCATGGACCCAGCACCTGCGCACGTGTTGCGCCACTCACTTTGCAGCTGTGAGCTGGTCCTGCACATTCAGCAACTCCTCGTACAGCACGGTGACCGCCGGCAGCACCCCAGCCAACAGAGCACCGCCGTCCTTCATGTTGTCCTGCGCAGCGGGGCAGCATGCGGGATGGGGAGGGCACCGCAGCGGCAGGCACGGCACCCAGCAGAGGGGGCATGTGACGGACAGACACTACTGTAGCGGACACTTGAACCCGAACAGCCGCCCCACGGCTCAAGGTAACAACAACACGAGCAAACATCGCCACGCGTGCTGGTCACATCAACAAGGGTTCCACACAGGTCCGGCACTGCGCCCAAGGCTGCACCGACACGCGAGCGTGCTGCCTGCCAGGGGCCTGCACCCACCACGCCCACCTCACCTCATCGCACCACACCCGCACCTGTGTCCTGGGTGCAGCATCATGACACCTGTCGCGAACGCCATGCAAAATGAATATGATGATGACACACGCACCTGTGTCCTGGGTGCAGCCACGCCCGCCTCGTCCATCATCGCGGCCAGCTCGTCCAGCAGTGCAGCTGCGTCCCTCTGAGCTGCTACGCTCTGTGAGCGCGAGAGACGGCGTGTCCCGGGAGCATCTCAGTCCCAGGAGGCCGTCCGGACACAACATGGCAACGCAAGACCGGCCAGACGGCGCGTCCCGGGAGAGCCAGTGCGCTGGCAAGCATTCATTCACGCTTGTCCTGTGCGTTAGCCTTTGCCACGTGTGGCGGCTCGGGGTATTCAACAACAGGTGCGCAGAACGGAAAGGATCGCAAAGGGAGGGAGGGACAAGGGAACGGGCACGGAGCAACAGCAGCACCTGTGGCGCTGCACGGATGCGGCTGCGAGTGCTGGTGCTGTCTCGTCGCTGCTCAGTGTCGTGCTGTCTGGTGGCTCTGGCAGCGCTGCGCTGTGGCTGTGCAGTGTGTGCTGCTGTGGGCTGCATCACCCCGATGGCCCACCCAACGACCCAACCCAACCCAGCAGCTGCCCACCGGGGCCGCACAGCACACTGGGCATCACCCCTCACGACCAGGCAGGGTGAAAAGCAGTCATCATGGCAATGCAGTCAAGCCGCCCAAGGAGAGCTTCAGGCTGGCGGCCAACAAGGGGAGGCATGTAGGCACGCACCGTTCTCTGCAGCGCGTCGTTCTTCTTCTGCAGCTCAACGACCTGTGCCAGGTGAGGCAAGGCAAGCGAAAGAGCAGCAGCAGTGGGCGCTAGGCCACCTCTCTCCGCGGGTGCTGCTCGCCTGCTGCAGGTGCTGCTACACCACCTGTTGGCGCTGACCTCAGCTACAAAACACTTCGCACTGCACGGTGGGTTAGCGTTAACGTGTTAGGGTTAACCCTAACCCTAACCCTAACCCCCCTCCTGTGTGTACTCAGCACGCCACCCTCCCACGCCTCATCAAGCCGGAACGCCCTCAGCCCTGCGCACCGCACCTAGCCCATCGCACCCAGCACACACCGCAC
>QAXK01000458.1:0-10592 GCA_004335735.1 Chlorella sp. KRBP
GCGGGTGCTGGTCCCCTGGAGAGAGGAGCACTGGTGAGTGAATGCGAGGTGGTGGTGGTGGTGATGAGTCAGGATGCGTCACCAAGGGGGGTAGCGGGTGCTGGTCCCCTGGAGAGAGGAGCACTGGTGAGCGTACCGTAAGCGTGGGGATGCTGACTCAGAGTAGGATGCCGTTGCGTCACTGTGCTGAGCATGCTTAGTCAGCAACGCACCGCCAAGGAAGTGTCTAAAGAACTCACCTTGCATGCCTGTGCCCTATCCGCAAACCCTCGCAGGCTCCCGCACACCACGCACCACAGCAGCTCCTCATCCCCCCCCACACCACCACCACCACCACCACCACCACCACCATTAGCGGCGGCAACCGTGCGCATCCCAACATCAGCGTGGACGCAGCAGACGCCTCACAGGGCGATGGCGCGGCCAACCCGTTCCTCTCCCCAAAGCCCCGGCCCTCCACCGCACCCACCGCCCTGGCCAACACCCACGTAGACCACCAACACCAACACCAACACCAGCACCACCACCAGCAGCACCACCAGCACCACCCACCTCCCGCTCCCGCCCTATCCCCAGCCCGCAACCCTTTCCTCAGCCCCGACCGCCCGCCCCAACCGCCCCCACCACCGCACCCGCACTCACAGCAGCGCAGCCAACCACTCCCTCCTCTCCTCTCCTCCAACTCGTCGACCACTTCATGCAGGAGGAGGAGGAACAGCAGCGCAATCCCTTTGCTAGTCCAGTGGGGAGAGAAAAGCCCATCTTGCATGGACCATCAGGGGGCGCAGGGGGAGCGGCGGACGCAGCGCCTGCCAGGCTGCAGCAGCTGGAAACGTCATCGCCACCTGATGGTGAGGGAGGGCGCAATCCGTTTGCCAGTCCGGTGGGCGCGTCGGCCGTGCTGGCTGGCAGGCCGCAGCCCCTGGTGGCGTCTTCACCGAGTATGGAAGACGGTCGCAACCCGTTTGTGAGCCCGGTGGCGTCGCCTGCTGGTGGCGTGCCTGGGGCCACGCGCGCGCAAGGGCCTGGTGTGGCGGTAGCCGGTGCCGTGGGGCCAGCAGCAGCAGCAGCGGCGGCGGTCACGACGCACGAGGACTTGCTGCTTGGGTTTGACACGCCGACGCACGCTGGGGGCCGTGGGGGCGGGGCGGGCGGGGCGGGGCATGGGGAGGCGGGTGGAGGTGATGGTGGTGATGACAATCCTTTCTTGTGATGTGGAGCTGGGGTGGCGGTGGGCGTGTGCTTGTGGCTTGAGGGGAGGGATGAAGGGCGCCTTGGCGAGTGCTGTGTCCGTAGCACACGGGATGCTGATAAGCCTTTCCTGTTTCCTGTTTGCATGCTTGCGCTCTGATCTCGTGAAGGCAATAACCAGGAAGCGATGGGGTCCGAGAGGGCGATGAATGGAAACCCGCGTCACCGTCGTCACGGCTGCCGCTCCAAGCTGATGAGCACCACAGACCGACCTCCAACCACCAGGTCACGCTGCCACATCACACGCAGCACGCTGGCGCCCTCCATCTGCTGCTGCTGCTGCTGCTTCAGAGCCTCTCGCATCAGCACGCGTGCTCCAGTCATAAACAGCGCCCGCCCGGAGCCTGGCCGCAGCACCCGCGCCACCTCCCTGCACGAGGCAGGCAACGGGAGCAAGGGAAAGGCTTGCGTGCTTGCAAACTGTGGCACACCTGCTGTACCAGATGCAAAGGGCAAGCACACCAGGATTGCGATGCTGGGTGGATGCCTAGCTTCACCGGTGGGCACCTGTGACCGCGCACCTGAGGAGCTTGGGGTAGAGCTTGCGCAGGCTTGTAGTCTTGCGTCCGAGGCGCGGCCGCAGTTCTCGCACGCCCCACGGCAGGTCCGAAACCACCACGTCCACGCTTCCGTCGGGGAGAGGCAGGTCGGTCGCATCCCACTGCTCCACCCGCACCAGCGGCGCCGCCGCCTGCCCCGGCCGAGCGAGGCGCTGCGTCGCGTAGGCGACGTTGGCGCGCGCCGTCTCGACCGCCTCGTCCTCCACATCGCCTGCGCGAGGTGTGCGCGGGTTGCGGCGAGTGCGTTGGATGCGGGGCGTGGTGTGCGGGGCGCTGCGCAAGGCACGGGGTCGCCGGATCGGCACGCACTTGCGATGCAGGTGGCGCCGGGTGCCCACGCGGCGGCCTCGATGGGGATCGTGCCCACTCCGCAGCACGGGTCGAGCAGCACGTCGCCCGCGCGAAGCTTGGCCAACCTGCGGTGGCGACACCCGCTGGCAGCAAGTGAATCCCTTTCACAGCAACGCAGCGTATCGGGAACGAGTTCGCAAGCGCGCGAACCTGACGAGCGCGTGCGCCGTGCTGGGCCGCAGAGCCGTCCGCCCGGGCTGCGACCGGAGCCGTTGCGCCGGCGGTTCGCAGGGCGGCGCCCACGGCACCTCTTCCTCTTTCCCTCCCTCGGGTTGCCGCTGCTGCTGCTGCTGCTCTTGCCGCCGCCAGGCCAGGAGCGCGGGCCACGGCAACGAGATCGTCAGGAGCACCTGCACCTCCTGGCGCTCTAGCGAGGCGTTCTCCCCCTGTTGTGAGTATCTCTCGGGATGGTCGTTGGACGAGGCACCCTCATCGTCTTGCACTTGGTCGGGCGCTGGTGGCAGGACCAGGCCCACGACCTCCAGATCCCAGTGTGTCAGATTGACCAGCACTGCGTGGTATGGGTGCGCTGCCCCGCTCCCACCTGCGGCAACACACTACACGCCAGCAAACACCGTGTGTCTCACCGACGTGCTCACCCACGCCTCTCAGCAGAGGCGCGCCTGGCCACGCACAAGACATGCCTTAAGGTATGCAGGTGGTCCTGTGCAGTTGCTCCTGTGGCGTTGTGGTGCTGGACCTGACTCACCAGAGGTGATGGCCCGCTGCAGTGCTGCCCTGGCGCCCGCCCCCAACGCTGCCTCGAAATCGCGCGTGTCCAACCCAGCAAACGCCGTTCCAAACTTATCCACCGTGGCGCGGAACCGCAACACCTTCCCACCGGACGGGGCTGCAAGGGACGCTGGCAATGGTGCCGTTGGACTGCTGCCAGCGCCGCCCGCGGTGCTGCTGCTTCGAAGCTGCTGTGGGTGTGGTTCTGACTGGGCCGCGTGTGCTGCTGATAGCCAAATGTCCAGGGCCTGTGTGGGGCAACAGGTAGCAGTTCGTGCAGTGTCATGGATTGATACAATGATAAGAGCATGGCACAACAGGATAGCGGCCCATGCAAGCAGGACCGTGACATGAGTATGGCCCGAGCGTGGCCCTGCCTACCTTGGACCAGCTGTCGCTCAGCCGCTCATCACCCGCGCCATGCTCCAGTGCACGCAGCCGCCGCTGACGCGCCTGCCGCTCAGACTGCGCCGCCGCAGCTGACCTTGCTGCGTCCTCAGGGGCCCGCCTGTACCCCAGTGAGTGCACGAGCAGGGCACGCCGGGTGGTGCACGTTGTTCTATGGAGTGCTATGGCATCTAAACGCGCCTGGCGCCTATTTGGAGCAGCAACTTGGACGGGTTGTATTTTGCCTGTGTGCTTCGGCACTGTGCTCTGCTGCTGCCTGTGTTGCCTCTACGCTCATCTGCTTTCCACACCGACACACACTATCATCGCCGCTCGAGGCTCCCTCGCGCCGGTGGGCATACCTGGGTGCCCCGTCGGGTGGCCTGGCGTCGCCTGTGTGCGGCTGCAGCTCCAGTGCTGCTGGCGCCTGTGGGAGCACGTGCGCCTCCAGCCCACCCACAAGCACCGCCACCGTGTCGACGGCGCGAAGGGCAGCCAGGTGCGGCACCCACCGCTGCACGTGCGGCCCTGCACGCACGCCACGGGGCAGACTGCCAAGCACATTGGTGGCGTGACCTGTCGCGCTCACACGGTGTGTGCAGGCCTGCATATGTGCTCCCCGCCCGCACCGTGGAGCTCCACCAAGCCGTACGGCGGGCGTTGCCTGATGGCGAGCTCCCCATTGCTGCACAGCATCAGCTGCCGCACTTCATTGGCGGCCACGTCCTCCAGCCCCCGGCAGCACGTGAGCAGGACGCCGCCGTGCGCTGCGCCGCAGCAATGGTGTCGTGCCCGAGGCGCCGATTTGTGCCATGTTCTGGATCCGTGGGCCTGGGATGGCGACACGCGCCCTGCATGCACCATCATCGGGCCCCCTGCTGCAGCCATAGGGCCCTCTATGCGCGAGCACGCGCTTTGCTGCACGCAAGCCCCGACCGCCGACTGCGCAGCCGCCGTGCACACTGTGCGGCAATCATCAGCAGCAGAAAGCAGATCCACACGCAAAGCTTTGCAGTCCTAGCGAGCGCTACAGGCATCCAAGGAGGGATGTCCTCCCCCACGCCGCAGCACACACCAACACGACACGGATGCTGCAGGCGCTGCTGACGAGCATCTCTAGCGCTATCGAGTTCATGGGGTGAGCGCTTCTGTTCCTTGGAGGCAGGGTTGTCGCGTCAGTCGAAAAGGTGCAGCACGCGGTGCAGGGGCTGCGCAGCGTGCACCAGGCCAGCAGCGCTAGTGCGGGTGGCGCTGTGAACCCGTGTTCGCTCGCTGCGCTCGTGCGTGCGGGAGGAGGAGCTCGGACTGGAACTCCGTGACTCGATTGCACGCAGCGCTGCACCTGCAAGAAGCGCGCGCAATCCGAGCTAGCACGCAGCGAGCGCAGGCGCTTCCCCAGGCGGTGTGTAGTGGTGCGGCGCCCCACCCTTTCGGCCCGCCTCTCCAGGAAGCAAAGTGGCCACACTGCTCTGCGCAGGAACATCTGCATCCTAGGAATCAAGGCGGTGGATGGCACGCTGGGCGGGGCCGACCTGCAGGGGCCGGGCGGCGGCGCCACGGGCAGCAACAACCCCTCCAGCCACGCGCCGGTGCCGGCCCCGCTGTGGCGCAGCACCAGCGGCAACCGCCGCAGCGCGTCGGGCACGCTTCCGGAGGGCCCGGGCACGCTGCTGAGCGTGTGCGTCAAGGTTGTGGCGGAGCATCTGGACGATTTGGTCAAGCTCAAGCCAACGCAGGTGGACGCCCTGCCACGGGACCTGGTGCAGCAGGTGCGTGGGTCTTCTGGGGCTCTGCAGACTGCAGGCTAGCATCATCTGCGGCGCCAACGGTCGCCACCTCGCGCACACGCACGCGGGAGGGTGGGAACGCAGATCCTGCAGCATCCAGCGATGGGGGGTTGACAGGACCCAGGGGGGCAGTGTGGGCCCGGGAGCTTGCCCTGTACACTGCCACACTGCCCCATGGATGAAGGCGTGTGGGCATGGCGTCGGACGTGTGCACACGTCCCCTCCCTGGCCCCATGACACACGCAGGTGCACTGGCGTGAACTCTGCTTGACGAGGCCTGCCTGGCGATCTTTTGTGACGGCTGCAGCATCATGACACCTGTCGTGAACGCCATGCAATGATGATAATGATGGTGATGATGATGACATGCAGGTGTTTGATGAGTTGGTGGCCAGTGGCAAGTTCAGCCTGGACCGCCTGGGGCTGTTCAACCAGCTGGACCTGGACAGCATCAACCTGGACGCCTACGCGCACCAGGTGCGGGACGGTTAGTTGGTCAGTTGCAGCAGGTGGTGCGGGCGGTGTGGTGGGCACATGGCGGTTGTGCATGGTGTGAGGGACGACCAGATGTACACGGCTGGACCGACGGCTGACGGCTGGGCTGACCCTGCAACACCTGCGCAGGTGCACAACGAGTGGGTGGCTGGTTTGTCGCGCTGCGAGCGGCTGCGTTCCCTGGACCTGTCCCGCTGCACGCGCGTGTCGGACCAGGGCATGCGCTGCCTGGGGCGCCATGTGCGAGGGCTTAGGCACCTGGCGCTCAACCAGTGCACGCAGATGACGGACGGGGCGCTGCACCACCTCTCAGGTGCGGGAGGGAGGGAGGCAGGGAGGGTGGGCCCAAGGAGGGAGGAGGGAAGGAAGGACAGGAAGCGGGGGGCCGCCACCAACTTAAACCTAAGCGTAAACGGGTTGACACACTGGCCCCCCACTGACCCCCGCTGCATACATGTACTGCATGCCCCCTGCCCCGTGTGCAGGCCTGGTGCAGCTGACGAGCCTGGAGCTGCAGGGGTGCGAGAACCTGACGGGCGAGGCGCTGGGCTACCTGGCCCCGCTCTCAAGCATGCGCACGCTCAACCTGGCGCAGTGCAACCGCGTGCGCGGGGGCATGCGGCACCTGGCATGTGAGGCGTCCTGGCTGTTTGGCGCGACGCACACGCCTGCCGTGCGTGACCCCCCGCTTGCGCGTGCGATGAATGGCCCTGCAGAGCGCGCAACAGAGGCGTCATGACTAGCAGTGTGAGCCTGTCCCTGCCCGTTTGGTTTGCTTTGCTATGCCGTGCCCCCCGTGCAGGCATGTCCCAGAGCCTGACCTCGCTCAACTTGGGCTGGTGCATTGGTCTGGAGGACATGGAGCTAGCGCACCTGTGCCACCTGACGGCGCTCACCAACCTGGTGCTCAGCTACACAAAGGTGGGGCTAGGGTTCGGGTTGGCTGCACAAAGCAGATGGGATGGCTGCACAAAGGTAGGGTGGCATTTGCCCAGCACAGCGTGCACAGCATCGCGGAGCCCACGGACTGCACAGTCACCAACACAGGCCAGTGCGGCAGAGCGGTGCTGCCTTTTCGCTGCCTTTACGCTGCCTTTAGAACCTGATCGTGTCATGGTTGATCGTCACCCAAACCCAATGGCGTGATTGGGCGTTGCTGCCCTGCTGCCCTGCTGCATGGCTGCAGATCACGGATGTGGGCATGGAGGCACTGCGGCCGCTGGTGCGCCTGCACACCTTGGATGTGCAGGTGCGTGGGTGGGATGGGCTGGGCTGCGGGTGGCCTTGACTGTGCTGTGCTGCGGGTGGGCTGGGCTCTTCTCTTCCCACCCACCACGCTCGCTGTGGAATGGACCCTGCAGCCGCCACATCGTTTCGTCAACACACACACACGCCTCAGCTAGGTGGGCAAGCGCATCAGGCGTGATCATGATGATGCTTTGCTGCATGGCGCTGTGTGGTTGGGTTGTGGCTGCAGGGCTGCCAGATCACCGACAGGTCGTGCGGGGTGCTGGCGGGCTTCACCTCGCTCACCACGCTCACGCTGGACAACTGCAGGCGCATCGGCGACGCAGGTGCGTCTACGCGCGCGTGCATGGACGGGGGCGTGGGCACGCACGCTGTGCGCTGCTGCGAGAGGAAGGAAAGAAAGAACGGGAACGCCGGTAGGCGTGATTGAGGAAGGTGTGCTGCGGGCCCCAGCGCCGCCACTTACGACTGTGCTTGCTGCTTCCACTTCCCAGCTACTGTGGTTGGAATACGATATTGCTGCGAGAGGCTGCTGCGCGCGCAGGACGATGCCATGGGTTTCCTGCGTGCTTGCGATGCTGCATTGCACCTGGCTTGGAGCTGCGGGGGAAATGGCTTGCAAATGAGGTGCCCACCATTCGTAAACATGGACAGTTGGTCACGCTCGGTGTGCACACAACTGCCCTAAGTGGCCTGCCCTTGAGTTGCCCACCATACGTGATTTATCATGGACAGTTGCGCACCCTTCGTGTGTGCACGTTGTCTGCGCGCACCTGTGCAGGGCTGGAGCAGCTGGCTGGGCTGGGAAAGCTGACGCAGCTGTGCCTCGCCTACACCAAGATCACCAACCAGGGTATGGTCACGCTCAAGGTGCGTGAGAGGAAGAGAGGGAGATATGTATATAGAGAGAATAGCGCACGTGCGGGAGGGAGAGTGTGTATGTGTGAGAGAGGGAGGGGGAGAGAGAGAGAGGGAGAGAGACTGCCTGTGCCCATGGCACAGCGTTGCCCAAGGGCTTGCTCAGTGCAGGTGCCAGCACAGGCACAGGCATGACGTGTGCACAACGTGGTGTCATCATCATCGGCTGGGCAACGCGCGCCTGTGTCGGCTGGTTGGCAATGAGCGGGCCCCCGAAGCCGTAGCCTAGCTCCATCGACTTGAGTCATGCGCAGAGCACACGCCAGCATAGCAACACACACACATGCATGTCAGTTGACTGAGCAGGCACACGGTGCCATCACTGCGCGCACAGACAGGGCACCAGGTTGTATGTGGTGGGGCAGACTGAGGAAGGCAGGGGATGATGGTGGTGCGCCTGCGGCCTCAGCCGATGTGCTGCCTGTTCTCACCACGGGCACACTGCCGGCTGGGCAAAGCGCACCTGCGGCCAATGGGTTGGCACCGACCGGGCCTCCGAAGCCGTACGTAGCCCAGCTCCACCAGGTTGTGGCCAGCGCAAAGCGCAACGGAGAGATGACAACCGGCACACAGGATGGATGAGAGCCGCCGCTTGCCAGCAGCTGTCCATGCGCCTCTCTCGGTGGCAGCTGCACCCTGGCGGTGGCTCTCGTCCTTCTTGTGTGCCCATCGCTCTCTCCTTTGCGCGTTGCGTCGGCCACAACCTGGTGGAGCTGGGCTACGTACGGCTTTGGCGGCCCGCTCAGTGCAGACCCCCGTGACGCAGATGCGCTCTGCCCAGCTGGCAGTGTGACCGTGGTTTGTGCAGGGAGCGCGTCGGCTGGGGCCGCAGGCAAAGGTTAGGATGCAGGCGCACCACCATCATAATCCCAACCTTGCCTCATCTCAGTCTGCCTGGCCCCATGCATCCTGGCGCCCTCTCTGTGTGCGCATGTGCTGGTGTCCTGAATCTGCCCTGTCAGCTGACTGCGTGTGTGTTGCTGTGCTAGCATGTGCTCTGCGCACGCCACAAGTTGGTGGAGCTGGGCTTTATGTTTGGCGGCCCGCTCGGTGCCAACCCCTCTGATGCAGATGCGCTTTGCCCAGCCAGTTCGCCCAGCAGGGCGTTCACGACAGGTGTCATGATGCTGCAGCCGTCACAAGAGACCAGGCAGGCCTCGCCAAGCAAAGCTCACGCCTGTATGCACAACCATGTGTATGTACGTGTGCATGGTGCCTTTGCCGGGTCTGTTGGTACTCACTGCGTGGCTATCTCACTCACTAGGCGCGGTCCCTCTCTGCCTTTGCGTGGTCTACAGAGCTTCCCCCAGCTGTCGTACCTCAACCTGGACTCTTGCCAGATCTCGGACGCTGGCTGCAAGGTGAGCCTCAAGGAGAGGCGTGCATGGCAATGTGGCATGGCCAGGAGAGCTGGGGTGTGGGCTCGGACACACACGAATGAACGAACGCAGTGCTGCTGCAACAGCAACGTGTCACCTCCTTACGTGCCCGCCCCTCCTTCCCGCCAGTCCGCCAGCACCACCACGACCCACAGTTCCCTCCTTACATGCCGCCTCCCTTGTGCCTCTCCCTCTTCCAACCTCAAGTGGTGGTGCTCCCCTGCCTGCCTGCCTGGCCGCCCGCCCGTCTGCCCGCAGCACCTCAAGGTGTTGTCGCGCCTGCAGAACCTCAACCTGGCTGACACCGAGGTGCAGGTGCGTGGGCTGCATGGGATGACTGTGAGGCCATCGCCGCAAGCACTCATACGCGCGCTCACCTCGTCAGCGAGTCCTGCTGGAGCGCACGGCGTGCGTGGCGTGGCCTGCCGCGGGCCCTGCTCCCTGTTTGCACCGCTATTGGACATGCCACTGTGCTTCCTGGTGGTGCGCGTGCCCCTCTGCCGCGTGCAGGACGGGACACTGTCTCACCTGTCAGAGCTCACCAGCCTCAAGCGCCTGCAGCTGGCTTACACAAAGGTATGTACGCCGCTCTGTGCGGCTGAGGCAGTGCGTCCTGCAGTTTTGTGAGAGCAAGGGTACAGGCGAAGGCTCAAGTCTATGGGGCACAGGCGAAGGCTTAAGTCTATGGGGCACAGGCGAAGGCTTAAGTCTATGCGCTCCCTGTTGTTGCAACTCCAGCGCCAGTGCTGCATTGTGCGTACGCCAAGCGATCAACAAAACGTTTAACGTGCCCCGTTAGCCCGTTGTGCGCGCAGGTGACGGACGAGGGCCTGGCCAACCTGCGCAAGCTGACCAACCTGGAGGACCTCAACCTGGACTCGGGTGAGTGAGGGAGAGACCGCTTGCAGTGGGACAGCCACACAGTGCGTACCAACAGCACGCGCGGGCAGCCCTGGCCGTGTGTGGATGGGCCGGTGGGATCGCGACGCAACCGCGAGTGGGCGCAGCAAGTTGATGCCTACTCAGATGCCCTGCAGCTCATGAAGGCCTGAGCCTCACACCTGTAGCACCTCGTGATGGCCTGATGGCGCAGACGAAGAGTCCTCACAGCGTGCGCACACGTATGACTGCTTCTGAGTGCGCGGGTTTGCATCTGCGTCTGTGTGTGGGTCTGCCGTGATGCAGGCAGCATCACGAGCGAGGGGCTGGTGCACATCTCCCACCTGGTTTCCTTGACGGCGCTGGACCTCTACGCGGCGCGCATCTGCGACAATGGAATCACGCGCCTCACGCCGCTCACCAGCCTGCAGGTGCGAGGGGCTTGGGATGCATGTCAATGCATCATCATCACCACCGTCATCACCACCATCATCAATCACCATCATCATCATGGCATGGCGTTTCGCGGCAGGGGCCGTGGTGCTGCAGCCGTGCAGCAATGTGTGCGCGTCGTGTGTTCACTGTACGTGTGTGCTTGCAAACGG
>QAXK01000459.1:0-38428 GCA_004335735.1 Chlorella sp. KRBP
TGCGGATCTGCCGCGCGGCCCGCCCTTGCGCCGGCGCTCCGCAGCTGCCGGCTGTACAGGTGTACCGGATGCAGGACCGGCATTTAAGGCCCACTGGCTCGCGCACAGTCGCATCCACACAGCGACGCGTCAGTGTGGACTGCCAATTGCACGCTGCGCTCCTGCTCGAACTCGATGGCGAGCCGCAGCAGACAAAGGCCTGGCGCCTTTGCGGTCCTGGCAGTCGGCGTGCTCGTCGCGGTCATCATCGCAGTGGCGCCCTGCCCAGCACGGTGCGTGTGTGGCTGCTCCGCGTGGTGCTCCTCCTGCCGCTCTGCTCCACTCTTTCGCCGCGGTCAACGGTCAAAATGTCTATCCGTGCACCTCTGCAGGGCCAAGACGGCGCTCAGCATCAACGCACTCTATGGCAGCGAGGCGGTGAGTCTAAGCAGCTGGTAGCTGTGCTCAGGGCCGCAACCGTTGCGCTTCCACCGCCAGGGCAGCACGCGCAGATCTGCGCACTCATTGGCCCGCGCTCATCCATGGCCCTGCGTGCAGACGGCCAGGAATTGCTTGAACAACATGTGGCGCGTGGCAAACCAGCGCCTGCGTGGCCCCGAGATCCCCAACTGCCTGCGCTTCGCCTTCCATGACGCCGGCACCTACGCCACTGCCTCTGACGATGGCGGGTGAGTGACGGTTCGCATCGGCATGCTCTGCTGTGCGCCCAGCCTCCAGCAGCATGCCCTGCGCGCTACCTCCTCTCACCTCCACATGCCATGCACCGCGCGCCCACCACCACACCGCAGGGCCAACGGCAGCATCCTGAACGAGCTGGACGCCACCGAGCACAACGGCCTCAGCCTCTGCGCCAACGCCACACGCGCCATGATCCAGAACGTGCGGGCGGTGGCGGGGTGCAACAAGGCCTCTGCCGCCGACATCATTCAGGTGGCCGGTGTGGTCGCCGTCTACATGGCGGGCGGCCCCGCCTGCAGCGTCCTACTGGGCCGCCCAGACGTGCCCACCGGCGCACGGGACGTGACCAGCCGCCTGCCCAACCACTGCGGCACGGCGGCGCAGCTGCTCGCCGGCTTCACCTCCAACGGCTTCAGTGACCCGACCACGTCGCTGGCGGTGCTGTCGGGCGCGCACAACATTGGCAACTCGCGCGTGACGCAGCGCAGCGCTTGCTCCCGCGGCATCGTGAGTTTGTGGGCATGGGTGAAGGGTTCTGCGTTTGCTGTGAGGCTGCTGCACGCCCCAGGGGTTCCTGCCTAGCCACCCTGCGTGCAACCCACACACACTTAACCCATCGTCGCCTTTCTCGCACTGCGTGCTGCGCGCAGGGACCACTCACCAACAACTCGGCCTCCTTCGACGGGCATTATTATAATTCCCTGCTGCCTCCACCCGCCAAGGACCAGACCATCCCCTCCCCTGGCTGGTTCAAGTCGGACAACCAGCTGTACCGCGGGGGCAACGCCGCCCTCACGGCGCTGGTCACGCAGTACGCAAGCAACCACCAGGCCTTCCTGGACGCCTGGTGCCGCCACCACCAGGAGTTCAGCCTGCTTGGCGTTAACCCCTCGCCCTACACGGTGACTGGTGGCTGGCTGCCCGCCACGCTGCCGCCCCGCCCGTAACTGCCTCATACGGTTTCGAGGCTCAACCTTGGCGAACTAGCTAGCTCCTCGCTCTTGAATAACCTAGTTGCATAGAAAGGGGCATACTGCTGGGCTGGGGGGCGTGCACATGTGCTCTGGAACGAGCGCGGCTGGTGAGGTCTGCGCGATGGTGAATGGACAGGCGTATGCATGTGCCGTGCCGCTCTGCGTCTGGAGCAGTCTGTTAATCGTGAGCTGCTCGTGTGTGTGCAACTCTCTTTCCTTTTGCAGCATCCAGTGCTCACCAACACCAGCATGCCCGCTGCTACAAAGCCACAGCGGCTGGAACCGCACACAGAGACCAGGTCGCGCCCTGCACCTCAACGTCGGCCAGCCGCGCGCCCTCCCACCCCAGCTCAAGCCCAGTCGGGTCGTCGTCCAGCTCCAGCGCCTCTTCGCCCCACGAGGGCGCGCCCGTCTCCTCGCCGCCGCCGCCGCCGCGACCCTTGCGCTTCCTCGCAGTCACGCCTCGCAGCGCACCACGCCCTCCTCCCGGCGAGCCACCATTCTCGGGCAGCGTCGTTGCGTGCGTGGAGCCTGCTGCTACTGGTGCTGATGGTGCGGGTCCCGCGGGAGCCTCAGCGAGGAACGCGCCTGCCGCAGGCGCCGGCCACACCACACGAAGCTGCTGCAGACCCGGCACGCCCGTCGTCAAGCACACCAGCTCTGGCGCGAAGTGGTCGACCACCGCGTGCGGGCCTGATGATGCCGTCGCTTGCCCCTCGACACCAGCTGCGGCGATGGGTGGCCCGCACCAGCCCGCGATGGTGAGGCTGCGCAGGGATGCGGCCACTTCTGCCGGCAGGAGCGGCACAGGCACGCACCAGTCGCGGCGTGCGGAGGCGTCGCCCTCGCCCCCCGCGAGCGCAGCAGTCCCTGCCGTGGTCTGCCCGAGGAGGTCCACACGTTGCACGGCCAGGTGCGTCAGGTGGGCAGCGCTCGAGCCGCTGCTGCCTTCCCACCCACCCAGTCGCGCCATGAGCGATCGCAGGTCCAGCGTGGCCGTGCTGCCATCCCGCGCGGGGTCCACGAGCAGACGCAGCGTCAGGTGAGTGAGGTGCGGGAGGTGCGGCAGCTGCGGCATGAAGCTCGACGTCGCAGCGCTGCCGAACGGCACGCAGATGGACAAGCGGCGTATCGAGCCGCCCAGTGGGGCGAGCAGGTCGAAGTCAGTCAAGAGCCGCCCCACTCTCACAGCGCACGCGCCCTCACGCTCCGTGGACCACGCCTCAGTTGCTGCTGTGAGCCTCGGTACCGCAGCAGGGCGGACGCCGTCCCACCGCAGCGACGTCAGGTGCGACAGCTGCGCCAACGTCGCGCCCACCCCGCTCGCTCCTCCTCCACCTGCTGCCGTCGCCCCGCCCTCACGACCCGTCGCGCCCCCAGCACCGCCCTCCTCTGCGCCTCGCAGCACGAGCCCGGCGCCCGTCACAGCCAGCGCATGCAGCGCCCCCTTGTGCCGCGTCAGCGCCTCCCCAGGCAGGGCCACCTCGTGGCACCCCGTGTGCAGCGCCAGCGCCCTCAAGCACGGCATCTCAGCCGCCAAGAGCAGCGCGCTCCAGCCCTCCACATCCACCGGCGCAGGTGCTGCAGCACCATGCTGAGGGCGCTGCTGACTAGTACTCCCGCCACCATTGCTAGGGTGTAGGTCGCCCATGCCCATGCCCTCATCCAGAGCGTCCGGCAGCACCAGCCCTAACGTGTGCAGGTGAGGGAACCGCAGAGGCAGCAACACCTTGGTTTCCACGCCGGCCGCAGTGCCAACCTCACCCTCCGCGGCGGCCGTACCCGCATCCTCCTCCGCATCCTCACGCGCCCCAGTGCCCGTTTCCATGTCTCTGCTGCAGCTAGAGGTGGCGGGTGCGGGGAGGTTGTTGGTGCCAGTGCAAGCAGGGCTGCTGCTGCAGCCGGTGCTGAGCTGGCACACGGTCAGGTGGGCGCCCAGGCTGGCGTCCAAGGGACTCAGGTGACCGAGGGGCGCGGACGGTGCAGCGGGGAGGGTGGCGGGGCAGGTGGGGCGAGGTGGGCACAGCAGGAGGCGCTCGGCCAAGCGCTGCTGCGAGCGCAGGGCGGCGGTGGTGGAGGGTGCGCTTGCGGTTGTGCCGGTGGGTTCGGGGAGGGCGGCGCCAGTGCCAGGGGTAGCCGAGGCGGTGCGCGCCAGAGGTGCGCTGGTGGTGGTAGGACGGCGGAGGTGGGTGAGCGTGGGCAGGAGGGTAGACGGGTAGGGCCAGGTCAGCACCTCGACCTGCACTGGCGGTGGGTTGCCGCATGCGAGCGTGATGCATGTTGCACGCCGCCATGGATCCTGCAGCACCCCTCATCATATTGTGCCTCTTGAAGGCACATCAAGGCACATCAGCGAAGGTGCAACCTCAGCAAAAGTATGTAAGAGCATCCCGACGCTGGCAACAACGTGCCCCATCACCTCAATGCCAGTGGTGGCCGCACCTGTGGCCACGTGTCGAGCAGCCCGGCGCACCCCTGCAGCGCTGCCGCCAGGTGATGCTCCGGCGCCACGAGGCCCCGCAGCGCCACCACCAGCACACGGCGCGCCGTTGTCGTCGTCGCCATTGCGCCGCTTTGCAGGTTGGCTGCCCCGGCCGCCAGGGCACTTGACGTGTCGCCGGCATGCAACGCTGCTGCTGTGGCTGGTGCAGTGTCTGGGCGAGGGCGCTCCATGGTGACGTCCTTGTCCTGATCGGCGGACGAAACCACGACGTTTGCTTGGCGCCTTTGCTCAGCGTGGGGAGAGGGAGGGCCGTCCGTGATGACGGCGCTGGTGTCGACGGGTGGGAGGGCGGTGGTGGCGGCGGTGGTGTCCACGGGCGGCTGTGGAGCGGGAGCAGGTTGGAAGGCGAGGCCCAGGTGCACCAGGCCGTGCATCATGTCCCGTGCGTCACCCGGACCTGCGCACGATCCGTGAGCGCAAACGGGCCAGGTGATCAGGCACGAGACCCCCATCCGTCGCCCTCCAGCACGCTCCCGGCATGCGACCACCTGGCCCACCCATGCTGCATGCGGCCAGGTGTGCAGCAGTCCTTGCCCCGTGCACGTGCAACGCACCGAAGTGGTCGGCCAGGCGTGGCGGGGAGGACGGCGCGGCTGTGGTTTCCCCAGCGGCGTGATGCTGGGGCGCGCAGCATCCCATCAGCAGCTGCACCGTGTGGACCGAGCCCTGCGCCCACACGGGCAGCTGCTGCTTGGTGCTGCTGAGGTCGCAGGAGGCTCGCTTGGGAGACGCCGCTGACGCTTGGGCGTGCGCCCAGGAGCGGCAGACGAGACGGTGCTGCAGGCCGAGCAGCACCACGGCGGCTGGAGGCAGCGCATCCCAGCGGGGCGGCGCGTCGGCGGCGATCATCGCGCAGGCGCCGCGGGTGCCGGGGTGCGAGTTTGCTTCGGCTCAGCAGCGTGTGCGTGCACGCTGTGGCAGGGATGATGAGCACCGTGTTGTGGTATGTGCGTATTTGCGAGCACTGATTTGGGCGTTTTGGAGCATGCCGTGCCCCCAAAACATGGCGATTTGCGCAGGAGAGCACAGCACCATCAACAGACACGACGATTGTATATCACCATCACCATCGCAGCACCTGTCATCGTGCGGCAGCCACCTCCCCGCTCACAGCACAAGATCTTCTGCGCACACTTGAACCAGGAGCAGCACCAGCACGAATGAGTTGCTGATCGGCGATCGATCATGTTCAGCACCTGGCAAGGGCAGTCCACACCCGGGCCTGGCGCCTCGCAGCAGCCTGCGCTCTCTCCGCTGCTCCTCTCCACGTTCGGCTCGCCTCTGCCGCAGCCGTCCGCAGCCCGTGCTCCGCACTACGCCTCCATAATCCCATTCCACCTTGGCCCAGCACCAGCAGCGGCGGGTGCAGATGTCCGCAGGGCGCCACCGGCCGCCGCGCCTCCGCCACCGGCCGTGCCCGAGGGGGTGGTGAGCCTGGAGGAGGAGTATGCAGCCATCCTGGGCGGGCTGCTGTCCGATGAGTGCGATGCCAAGGACGCGCTGGGCAGCCTGGAGATGCTCTGCCAGCAGCGGGCGCAGCAGCTGTGGTGCGTCTGAATACGCAGATCTGCGCTGGCCAGGTGCTTGCGTGCCTCCACCGTAGCAGTGCACACTGCTCAGTGCCCTGCGCAAGCACGCCGTGCAGCACGTGCTGACCGCTGGAGCACAGGGCCTGGGGGGATCGCACTTGTGGCATACATCACAGCCAGCAGGTGCCCACTTGCCCGTATGTGTGTGTGGGTGCAGGCGCGAGGTTCAGCAGGCGCTGCACAAGCCGGTGCGCTACATGCACCTGCAGGCGCTGGCGCAGGAGCTGGAGGCACAGGTGTGCAGCCGTGGTGCACGTGGTTCGCCCAGCGTGGGTGGGACAGGGACAGCAGGCAGTAGGAATGCACGCCTGCGGTGTGTCTTCATCAGCATCAGCATCATTGCATGGCGTTCACGACAGGCGTCATGATGCTGCAGCCATCACAAGAGAGGGTTGTCTAAGGGTGTCTGGGGCGCACGGCAGTGTGTGCAGCAGCAGTGTGTGAGGAGCGGCCCAGTCTGTGTCTAGGCGTTGGCTGCGCATTGGCACCAGGGCACACAACGATCCTGCGTCGTCAGGCAAAGTGCGTGCTTCAAACCGCTGCCGAGCGCCCTTACCGTCCTCCCTCCACGTTGCGTGTGCAGACGGCCACGTGGCACCTGGTGTGGTGCCTCTTCTGCAACGAGCACCCGCCGTGCGGCACGGGTGGGCAGGAGGTGGTGGGCGGCGGGGGCAAGCGCACGGCCCGGCAGACCTTGGCTGACATCATCTCACAGGATGCGACGCTCACTAGGTGAGGGAGGGAGGGAGGGAGGGAGGGAGGGGGAGGGAGGGAGGGAGGGAGGGAGCCTTGACTCGACTTCTGTAGGCCTTTCGCCGCCTGCTGCTGTGCGCCTGTGCTCATGGTTGTGGATGGGAGGGCTGGGAGGTGCTCATGTCCTGGTGCTGCTGCTGCTTGCCCCCGTGGGACGTGCAGGTGTCCAAGGTGGTGAGCATCATCCGCGCGCACCCAGGGCAGCCACTGGAGTTCGAGGTCAAGCGGCAGGTGAGGGGGACGGGGCGTGGCCGGTGGCATGCGGCCAGGTGTGGTGCGCGGCAGGTGAGGGGGGCGGGGAGAGATGTGAGTAGCCAGCCGCCATCAAGTGCCATGTGAATCTGCTCTCGAGCCCAGCACCCCGCAAGCAGGTCTCTGAGGCCAGCACCGCAAGGCCAGCACCACCGCTAGCCTTGCTCTAGAGCCAGCACCATGCGCCCACACCACTGCACCGCTCGTGCGCCTGCCTGCCGGCCCGCAGGGTGAGAGCGCCCCCGCACTCGTGACGGTGACGCCCGAGCGTTCGCCGTCGACCGGCCAGGGGCGCATCGGCGTGTCTCTGGCGCCCTCAACCTACATCAAGCACGTCAAGGGCGCCAGCGTGCAGGAGAACCTGCAGATCGTCAACACCGAGTTTGCAAGGTGAGGCGCGTGTGCACCTGCACGTGTAGGTCGCCGACGCATGCCTGACGCACACGAGCAGACGAGCAAGCAAGGCGTGTGAGGTGACGTGTGTTGTGTGTCGAGCTTGGCATCTGGCGCGGTCATCTCTGGTAAGCAGATGAGCATCGGCAATCATCAGCACGTGCACGCACAGAAACCTGGGCTTATTGCCCCACCAGCTGCAGCAAGTGCAGGCCAGGGTGAGGGTCGGCTTTGGGGGGCCGGGCTGAAGCTGCCCCATTGCATCCACACAGTGATGCGGGCTTCGGGCAAGGAAACATGCATGCTGTGTTAAGCGGTGCTCTTGATGGTGTGTGTGTTTAGCGGGGCACTTGACGGTGTGTGTGTGTGTGTTTAACGGTGCATTGGAAACAGCGTGTGTGTTTATCGGTGCGATTGACGGTGTGTGGACCGCACGCGCCACCCCGTGTGTGCGCAGGTTGTGGAACACGGTGATCGGCGGCCTCAAGGCAATCGTCACCAACTTTGCAGGCGTGGCGGGGCAGGTGTGCGCGCCTCGCTGCTGCTGCATGGACTGACCTCCTCGTTGGCTTGCTTGGCCAAGGGAGGGCCCAAGGGAGTGGCAAGGGAGCTCAGTTGGTGGTGTTGTGTCCCCGGTCCTATCCAACCAACAGCAAGTGGTGCAGCGGGCGACGGCAGCAAGCACGCAGCACCGCGCCTGCATCCCGCCTCTCATCATCATCATCATCATCATCATCCATGCATAGCGTTCACGACAGGTGTCATGATGCTGCGGCCGTCACGATGGATCGTCAGGCAAAGTTTGCGCCAGTGCACGTTGCATATCGCCGATGTGCATGCGTGCGTGCGTTGCTGCGTGCGCAGGTGAGCGGCCCCGTGGCCATCGTGGCCGCCGGCGCCGACATCGCAAAGACCGACTCTGCGGGCCTCTTCCAGTTCTGTGCCATTGTCAACATCAACCTGGCCGTGGTCAACCTGCTGCCGCTGCCCGCGCTGGACGGGGGCTATTTGCTGCTGCTAGCGGTGGAGGCGGCAAGGGGCAAGAAGCTGCCTGAAAAGGTGGAGCAGGTCAGTGTGAGGGGCTGGGCGTGGACGGGAAGGAGAGGTGGTGGTGGTGTGTGGTGTGTGACTGGACATCAGGAGGGGCAAGGCGTCTGCAGGCGTCTACTCACAACGTGGCCTTGCACTGCTGTTGCTGGTGGGTTGTTGCCACCCCTTGCAGGGCTTCATGGCGAGTGGCTTCCTGCTGCTCATGGCCATGGGCTTCAGCCTGGTGGTCAAGGACACCCTCAACCTGCTGCCCTGAGCTCAGCACACAAGCTGGGCCCCAGAGGTCAGCAGCAAGTTGCCCCCAGAGGTCAACCTGTGGTCTTGCGGACTGTGGATGCGTGGCGGTGGGCAGGGCCTATCCATGAGCGAGCGGCGCTGTGACCGGCCAAGGCGATACAGCGTGTTAACCATGAGCAGCAGACAGTGCGTTAACCATGAGCAGCAATGCATTGCATTGGAGGAAGGAAAGAGGGAGAGCGAGTCTGCAGCAGGGTGTGAGCGTGTGCGTGTGTGCCTGCTGACCGAAGAGAGAGCGGAAGCACCCTCTGGTTGGGGTGAGCAGGAGTGGACGAGTGCGTGTGTGGCACTGGAGCAGACATGCATGTGCTTCTCGACCTGATCTCATGCTAAGAACAACCACGCTGCCGGCAGCGTTTTGGTCGTGCTGCCCATGTTAAGTGCGGCCGCCACTGCGGCACAACGCCAGGGCGGGTCTGGTGCCATTGCAATTTGAAACAATGCATGACTGCGCGAAGCAGCACGCAGGCTGGCAGTGTGCAATCGAGTCGTCACCACCCTGTGATGAGCAGCTGCCGTCCCTCGCCTGCCACAGATCAGTTCCAAAAGGCAGCGTCGGGGTCAGGCTTGCCCAGCAGCAGCTTGGCGCGCTCCACGGCAACGAGGCACTGGCAACCCGGGGGCACGTGGTACGAGGCCAGGGTCGCGCCGTTGTCCTCCATGCACTGACCGGCATAGATGAGCGTCTGCGTGCGTGCATGCACAGTGCCAAGCGCAGTGTGGCTTGACGGGTGGCAGTAGCAGCAGCGTGCCGCAGCAGGCTCCTGCGCCGTGCTGCAAGCGGAGGTCAGGAAAGGCATGCGTGGCTCACCAGGTCCTCCCACTTCTGCAGGCCTGGCGTGGCGCGCTTGCCGTCCGGCTTGTTGCTGCGCTGGATGCCACCCGCCCACAGGGCCTTCTTCACCTGTGCAGCGCGTTTGGATGGTGATGTGGCAGGGTGAGGGAGGCAGGGAGGAAGGGAGGCAGGAAGGGAGGGAGCGCTGAGGGGCAGCGCACGCCAGTGCTCCATACTGCCGCACCCGCTCCACCGTCCAGGACGGATGGGCTGTCACCCTGTAGCGGCAGCCTGAGCAGAAGAACGTCTGCGCAAGCGGCGCGCAGCGCATGGCAATCAGCAGCGGTGAGGTGCGGCCGTGAGCCGGGGCCAGCAACCCTACGCGCCTGCCGCGCAACGCAGCGCACCAGGTGGTCCATGTCCTTGCGAGGCGGCACCGTGGGGATGCCCTCGAAGTGGAACTCCATCGTGGCGATCTCCTCAAAGACCTCGGCCTGCACACGGTCCCAGGCATCCGGTGCCAAGCGGTGCACCAAGGCGCCCTGCAGAGGCTGAGGCTGGCCCTAGGCCTCCGCAAGCCTCCTCCTGCCGCGACCAATGCTTGCACGACGATGGCGGCTCTGCGTGCTGCGGACATCGTGTGCGCCACTTGGTGCTGGCGCGCCCCCCGCACCTCCTTCTCTGGCGGGATGAGCGTGTTGGTGTCGCAGTCCCAAGCGCCCTTGCCCAGTGCCACGCCCTCCATTGTTCTTGTGCTTTTGTGTGTGGTTTGTGGCGAAGGGTTCCCTGCCCAAGGTCATGGGCTCCACACCGCTCCAGACCACGGTGCGCGGAGAGGAATACTACGCACGCATCCCAGCACGCAATGTCGGCCCTCCTCCGCATCAGCAGCTCGCCATCGCAGCTGGTCGCGCAAGGCGGCGGCAGGGCGAGTGATGACCTCGCCAGGCGGCAATGGCACGCTGGGAAGGGCGCGATGACGCCCGCGATGGCCAGGTGAGCGTGCTATAGCAACCCTGTGGTCGCGGATGAGGGCGCTTGGCTCAAGCTTCAATCGTCGCCACCCGCCTGCAGGACGTGGCACCAGCAAGGAGGCGTGTCCTGCAGCAGCGGCGCCACAACAAGCTCTACATCATGCAGCTACCCTCTCGCTGCCGCGGCTCCTGCGCCCGCGGCATGGGGGAGACGCCACGCCGCGTTGCTGCGGCCGCCACGCGCGGGCGCCATGGACGTGATGCCGGCCTGGACGCTGGACCAGATTGCCGGCCTGGTCTTCGGGGTGAGTAGCAGTAGAGGTGTGGCTGTGGCTGAGTAGCGCACGCCAGTCCGGACGCCAGCACCGCCAGCGAGGACCGACGTACACAGGACGCTCTGGTCAGTGAACAGCTGCACTGCCTGGGCAGCGCAGCATCGGGTATGCCAGCAGTCAGTGTGACAGCCAGTCAGGAGGCGGTCCCCTGCTGGGCGGGGCGTTGGCGACTCTTGGTGTGCCACGTTGTGAGGGGTGGTGCACCGCAGGCAATCATGCTTGCGTCCATCGTGTCGGCCCGCGTGCTGGACGAGTGGGTGGCGCGGGCGCAGCGGCGGCAGCTGGGCCTGTGTGAGACGTGCGGCGGCCTGTACGACCCCGCCACGTGCACGCAGGCAAAGTGCCCCTCCAAGCAGTAGCAGCAGCAGCAGTAGCAACAACAGCAGGACCACTAGCGGATATTGATGATGTTTAATGATGCAGGCAAACGTGTGAATGTTCTGCACGCGTGCTTGCCACGGTGTTCCCGTCACGGACAGTTTTGCTCGGACGCCTTGCAAGCCGCTGTCAGTAAGAAGAACGTCCAGACTGTGACTGTGCCGCGCGGGACTGCTGTCTGTTCGTATTCGCGGCGTGGGGTGAGTCATCGTAGCCTTGTCCAAGACCTCGTTGGCTAGGCTCCCCCCGCCACGGCAAAGCGTCACAGCCAGCGCCTGAACCGCCGCAGCCATGGCGCCCGCCCGCTGGTGTCCGGGCTTCGCTGGTGTCCGCGCTCTGCTGGTGTCCGCGCTCTGCCTCATCACGCTATACCCCGCCGCCGCGGCCGAGCCACCGCCCCCGGCCCTCCCGCCCATTCCCTTCCACCCTGGCCCCAACCACACCCCCAACTCCACCTCCGCGACAGGAAGCGACGTGGTGGGCCCGCTGCCCGTGTGGCAGGCCTTCCTGCAGGGCGCGCAGGCGGCGCTGTCGCGGGCGACGGGCGGCGGCACTGCCGCACTGCCCATCGCACCTCTCCCTCAGGCGGATGGCCCTGGGGAACAGCTTGCAGCGGCGGCGCAGGCGCTGCCCGTGGCGTCGCAGTGGTGGAGCGTGCCCAGTGTGTTGAGCTCGGTGCTCACCAACCGCATCGTGGGCGGCCAGGCCACGTCCGTTGGCCGGTGAGCTTGCAGGGGACTGGATGGGATGACCCACGTTGCCGCCTGTTGGGATGGCGATGGCTGCGCCTCACATGGTGCTGCACGCACGCGCCAACAACGGCATGCCCCCTGCAGCACCGCAAGAGAGAGCAGCGGCAGCGCTGCCTACCGCATCGTGGGGGGTGCCGCAGTCACGTCAGGGAGGTGAGGGGCGCGCGTAGCCCTCCCTCCTGCACCGCTGCGCCGCGGACTAACCCCGCGCCCGCCGGGTGATTTGCTGCCCCGCACGCACCCTGCCCCCCGGGCGCCACGCAGGTTCCGCTACATGGCATCGCTGCGCGACGGCAACGGCAACCACTACTGCGGCGGGAGCCTCATTGCGCCGCGGGTGGTGATGACGGCGGCCCATTGCCTCGACCAGACCAGCCCCGCGCTCAGGCTGCCCGTCGTGCACATCGGCCGGTACTTCACGTGAGTGTGCAGGGATGCCAACCACCCCTGACGCCAACACACCAAGTGGCAGAGCTCCTGCGCCTATTTTTTGGAGGCTCAAGGGTGCTGCTGTGCCCTTGTGCGTCGCTTGTGAACACTGCCCCTGCGCGCGCAGCACGCAGTCCGAGGTAGGCTACGTGCGCACGTCGTGCGTCCAGAGCTACGTCAACGAGCAGTGGAGCTTCAACACCGGACTGAACGACGTTGCGCTGTGCATCCTGAGCCAGGCCGTCACCACCATTGACCCTGTGGCGCTGGCGACAGGCAAGTGCACCTGCTTAGTCATCATGACCCTTGTCTTCTCACAGTCGCCCTCCACCTGTTCCTCGCTGCTGATCCGTGCTGCCTTGGTTGATGCGGCCTGCAGCACCGTTCGCAAGCTGCACACACACACGTGTACTCTGCCTTGCTCTCTTGCCCACAGATGTGCTGACGGCCCAGGACGTGCCCCTGACGGTCCTGGGCTTTGGCTCCTCCAAGGAAGGAGCCGGCAACAGCGCCTTTCTGCAGGTGCGGTGCGCCTGCATGCAGCCGTCCGTCACGCCGCCGCACAGCAGTCAGCTTGCCAGCATTCCTCACACGTCTGTGTCAGGCACCATGACGACCGGAGTGAACGAGCGGGTGCTTGCACCTGCCTTGGCGCCCTCGTGGTCGGACAGACGTCCTGCTGCCATGGTCCCCCGCACCATGATGCAAACCCATGCGCAGAGCACCACGGTGTACGTGACCAGCACGGCCGACTGCACCGTTGCTTACCCTGGGCGCATCGACGGCAGCCTGCAGCTCTGCGCAGGTACGGGCCGCAGGCCAGGAACGGAGGCATGCTGTGCGGGCCACCCACGTGCGCTGATAGCACCTGGGTGAGGCACGCCCGCGTGCTCTGGCTGGCACCACCGCCCACATGCGCAGCGAGGGCTTACATATGACTCTAACCGATAATGTAGCCTGCACATACCTGCGTGTGCACTGCGCCTGCTCTGTCCCCCCAGGCCTGGCGCTGGGTGGGTCGGACGCATGCCAGGGTGACAGCGGCGGTCCGCTCATCACGGCCGGCGCCGACGCCTCCCAGGACACACAACAGGGGATTGTCTCGTGGGGAAGCGGCTGCGCAGAGGCGGGCAGGCCAGGCGTCTACACGCGCGTGTCGGCGCACGTGCCGTGGATCAACGCCAAGATGCGCAGCGCGCTGGGGACGTCGTTGCCCGAGCGTGTGGTGACGTCGCCGCCGCCGCCGCCGGCCAGCACCCCGCTGCCGCCGCCGCCGCCGCCGCCGCCGTTGGATGCGTGCAGTTGCAGCCAGGATGGCAGGTGCGCGGCTATCTGGCCTTAGCACAGCGTTAGCACAGTGTTGCTGTGCTGCCAGGTGAAGCTAGGTGCTTGGTGAGGCTGTAAAGCGTGTGGCGAATCATGGCGGTTGTGCGCGTGCAGGAGCAACGGCACGCAGGTCCAGGAGGTGGGGTGCAAGCAACACGGCCTCTCCGCCGGCGCCACCGACTTTTACTGCTACGTGCGCGGCGTCTGCTCCGGCGCCACTCCCTCGCAGCTCTACCTTGGCGCTAGCTGGAGGCCCTGCAACGCGACCGTCGACAACGCCAACTCGACCGCGCGCGACGGCGCGGCAGCAAGCCTCGCATCCACCGCAGCTACGATCAGTGTTGTCATGGGCGATGCGGGCGGCTCGCCGCCCCCGCCCGTCCCGATCGCAGCGCCGCCGCCTCCGCCCCCTGCGCCATACCCGCCGCCGCCGGATGCGGTGTCTGCGGTGACCTTCGACTACCAAGTGAGCCTCCGGGAGAGCAACGCCGACAGCGGCGGCACCGACTCGACGCTGGCCCAGAGCCCGCAACCAGAGCAGCAGCTAGCGCAGCAGCAATCGCTGGCCGGCCGCGGCGAGTGAGGTTCCCACCAACTGGCTTGTCCCGTGACCCACCAGCTGCTTTTGCGCACCCTCAGTATATGCAATATAAAAAACGTGGCACAAGATCATCATCCTGGCAGCTTCTTGCGCAGCAGTCCCGTCATCATGTCAAGGCTGTTGCCATCCGGTGTGAGCTCGTATCGCCGCCCCGTGCCCTCCTCCACCGCCAGCAAGAACCCCGAAGGACTCAGCCCCTCGATGGTCAGCTCCACCTGCCCGCTGGGCCCGCCCTCGCCACGCAGGGCGGCGGCGTCGTGCCCCCAGGCCACCTGCTGCGTGGCGGCGTGCTGCTCGTCGCACAGCACGCGCTGCCCCGAGTGCAGCCAGGCCGCTAGGTAGTCGGCCTCCAGCGGAGCAAAGCCCTGCGCCTCAAACACCTGCATGCGCAGCAGCCGCGGCAACGACGTCAGCAGCCTACCACCTCCAGGTTCACAACATGTCTCTCTAACAAAAAGCTTGTCAAGGCCACCATCCCACCAACTGTGCCTCACCCGGAAGCACTCATCCAGGTGCGACGCCACCCTGGCCAGCACTACCTCGGGCGCCAATTGTGGCACCACTGCACTAGCAGCTCCACCCGCAGCCGCCGCCGCATCCTCCAGCAGCGCTTGCAGGCACGTGGTGGGCTGGCGGTTGTGCAGGTTGAGCCCGATGCCGACCAGCAGGTTGAACCTGCCGCCCGACCACGTGGTGTGCATGAGCGCGCCACCAATCTTGAGGGGCGCGTGCGGGAGGGAGGTGCGGCTCGGCGTGGGCACGGCGTATATATCGTTGGGCCACTTGATGCGGATGCCCAGGGGCGGCAGGCCCTGCGTGGGGTGGGTGGGTGGGTACGTGCGTGGGTGGGTGGGTGGGTGGGTGGTAAAGGCTGTGTGCATGAGCGGTGGTGCTTGCCAGGGCACCAGCACGCTCCAGTCTTTTTTTAGGCTTTCAGATGAGTTTCAAATGAGGGCGTATGACTCACGGGGCAGGTGAGGGCGACGGCGTCACTGATGCCCCGCAGGATGCCAAGGCAAACCACGTAGTTGATGAAGGGGGCCTGTGGGTGCGCAGCAAGGGATACAATGCTCGCTGATGCCTGCCTCACTGATGCCTGCCAAGCCAAGAGGAGTTCACAAACGGGACTCCACAGGTGGTGCGTTGGTGGGCACAAGCAGGCCCCTGCTGAGGCTCCGCAACAGCAACGACAGGCGCGCGTGGCTCACTTGTGTGCCGGCGATGGCCAGGGGCTTGCTGGCAGTGAACATGAGGCAGCCCTGTGGCGAGGTCCACTGGTTGCCGCCTCTCCCTGCACGTGGACGCGGCCAGTGTGCCCGCAGCAGATGAGTAGGCCCACAGCGACAGCATTTGCCTTGCACAGGAAGAGCGGGTCAGGGCTGCATGCGTGCTCCCAGCTGCACAAGACGTACACTCTCCAGGACGCACCTCGCCCGGCCACCTGCCGCTCCGCTGTGAGCAGCGTGCCTGCAGGGAGCTTGCTCTGGTGCGCCCTCAGGAAGTCCTGCCATCGTCACGGTGGTGGTGGTGGTGCACGGGCGGGTGGTTCATTGGTGAGGGCACTAGCTGCTGAACACCCACGCTGCATCGCGGGCGTAGGGCGGCCTGAGGAGGTGTGCGCCGCAGGTGTGCACCAGACTTATAGCATTGGCCCTACCCATGGCCCAGCATGCGCTCACCTGTGTGGATGAGATCTCAGCTGTGGTGAGCAGCACCCTGCCAATGCTCTGGCTGCTGAGGTGGGCCAGGTAGAGAGACCCGTCGAACGCTGATGCTGACAGTTCAGGGATGCGGGGTGCGGAGTCGCCCTGCTGCTGGCTGGCGTGGGGCAGCTGTGAGCCGTCTGGCCAGGTGAAGTGGACGCTTGCTGGGAACTCCTGCAGGCGCCCGCGTCGGTGCAGGTCCGTCGGGCGCTGCATCACGGATGCACGCAAGGCCTGCACCCCTGCTCCGCCGCCAGGAAGCGCTGACGTGCCACCTACCTCTCGCTGCAGCTGTTCCTGGAGGGTCTGCCGCTCCTGGTCGGCAGCAGCGTGGGCCGTGAGCAGCACCGGGTGCTCCATCGCAGCTGCTCCCGCTGCGCCCAGGGCTGGGAATGCGGCTGGTGCTTGTTGCCCTGGGGATGCTGATGCTAGCACGCTGGCCCTGATGCGTGCAGATGGTGCGATGAGGCGCAGCTGCCCACAGGTGGCGGCGGGATGGTGATGCAGGCCGCGTGCCACTCCTCCTGAGGTGCTGCAGACCTTGAGCACGCCCGCACGCATCAGCATCAGCATCCACCGCAGGCGCTGTGCTGCTGATGCTGTTGCGGCTGGACATGGCGTGCGTACCCTCGAGCTTTGCGACGGCGCGTCAAGCGGCGAAGCAGCAGGTACGCATCCCGTTCTCCTTGCTGACGAGAGCAGCAGCAGCACCAGCAGGCGGGAGGCGATTGCGCACGCCGGACACGGCGCATCGATCGAGGAGCACAAGTCAGAGCAGGAGGCCAAAACACGCCGGAGGGCAGCAGGAGCGTGAAGGATGAAGTACGTGCTCGTGACTGGCGGTGTGGTGAGCGGGCTGGGCAAGGGCGTCACGGCGAGCTCCACTGGCGTGCTGCTCAAGAACTGCGGCTTCCGCGTCACGTCCATCAAGATTGGTGAGCGATTGGTGCAGCGCTGAGCCGCAGATCAGCGACAGCCGCACCTCTGCAGCTGCGGGGCAAGTCATTTCGAGCGGTGCCGCCGCTCGCGCCGTGCACAGACCCCTACCTCAATATGGACGCTGGCACCATGTCGCCGTTCGAGCACGGCGAGGTGTTCGTGCTGGACGACGGCGGCGAGGTGCGCTGCAGCCCCTGAGGCGCGACCTGCGACGGGCGGCCCACACTGGTCCAACACTCGCCGCCGCGCGCACTGCACACCCACGCAGGCGGACCTGGACCTGGGCAACTACGAGCGCTTCATGGACCTCACGCTCACCAAGGACAACAACCTCACCACGGGCAAGATTTACCAGGTGCGCGCCACCGCCAGACGCCAGCTGCAGGTTTGAACGCGCCGTGATGGGGCACAGCCCAACGGACCATCCACCTCCTCCTCCGGCTGCCCACGCTGCCATGAACGCAGCACGTGATTGAGCGCGAGCGTCGGGGTGACTACCTGGGCAAGACGGTGCAGGTGGTGCCGCACATCACCGACGCCATCCAGGACTGGATCCACCGCGTGGCGCACGTGCCCGTGGACGGCAAGCCGGGCGTGCCCGACGTCTGCGTCATCGAGCTGGGCGGCACCGTCGGCGACATTGAGTCCATGCCTTTCATCGAGGCGCTGCGGCAGTTCTCCTTCCGTGTGGGCCCGGACAACCTGTGTGTCGTGCACGTGTCGCTGGTGCCGGTGATTGGCGTGGTGGGCGAGCAGAAGACCAAGCCCACGCAGCACAGCGTGCAGGTGCTGAGGTCGCTGGGCCTCAACCCAAACATCCTGGCGTGCCGCTGCCAGGAGCCCATTGACGCGTCGGTCAGGGAAAAGCTGGTGAGCAGCCGGCAAGGGAGGATGGGTAGGCTGGTGGGCTAGGGGGGCAGTGTCGGTGGGAGGAGGCAGAGGCGTGTGGTCAGGTGGGCAGAGGCCGGGGAATGACAGGTGGTGTGTGGCTGGCTGGGTGCGCAGTGTCTGTGGGGCAGGTGGTGTGTTGACTGCGCTGAGGGTGTGCACAGAGGGTGGGCGAGGAGCAGAGAGGGGCAGCTACGGGACACGTCAGGAGGCAGCTCAGTGGTTGGTGGGAGGCGCTGACGTCACGCTGTGCCCTGCGCCCCTTGCTGCTGCAGGCGCTCTTCTGCCAGGTGGAGCCCGCCAGCGTGCTCACCATGCACGACGTGAGCAACATTTGGCGCGTGCCGCTGCTCATGGAGTCTCAGGGAGCGCACCACATCATCTGCAAGTGAGCGCCCACTTGGCAGCAGCACTGCACGGAGGGAGCCGCAGCAGGGAGGGTGCACCTCTAGCTAGCGGGCAATCACCACGGCGCAGTGTGCAACCAGCGGCCGTTGGCAAGCCATCCTTCATCATCATGCTGGTGGTCGAGGCCGTGCGTGCGTGTGTCCATGCACGTGTGCAGGAAGCTCAACCTCCAGGGCAGCAACAAGCTGGACACGTCGCTATGGAAGACCTCCTTGGCTGACCGGTGGGACAGGTGCGAGGGGACTGGAACAGTCATTGTTTCCATGGAAAGGGAGAGGGGAGGGAATGACTGGCAGCCAAGAAGGGCGGAACCGTCAAGGTGCTGGGATGGTCACACGGGCAAGGCACACGGGAGGGCACAGAGGCGTGCAGCAGGGTCCGTCTGGGGGCAAGCAAGCAGCGGGTGGCACGGCACTACTGGCACGAGCTGAGAGGCATCCCCACCAACACCACCACGCCTGTATGGTTGCCGTTGCGTGCGCCCCGCAGCCTGGTTGAACCGGTGACCATTGCTCTGATTGGCAAGTACACGGTGCTCTCTGACGCGTACCTGAGCGTGATCAAGAGCCTGCAGCACGCCTGCATGGAGGCGCGACTCAAGCTCAAGGTGGGGTTAGGGCTGCTGCTGTGGGTGCTGGCGCTGGTGTGGTTGGTTGTGCTGGCGCTGGTGTGGTGAGGCTGCTGCTGTGCTGGCGTGGGGTGCTGGGGGCGGACGTGCTGCCTTCGAGCTGCACTCGCCAGGCTGTGCGTGGTTGGGCCCGCACTAGAGTGGGTGACGTTGGCATGATGGCATCCTCATCCTGCCACCCCCCCCCCCCCGATCCTCGCTCCAACCCGTCGCCAGTGTTCGTTTGTGCGCCCCGCCGCAGTTGGAGTGGGTGGAGGCGAGCAACCTTGAGCCAGAGGCCAAGGACGCCACACCAGAGGCCTACGCCTCGAGCTGGGCCAAGGTCAAGGCGGCAGACGGCGTGCTGGTGCCAGGTGCGGGCGGCAGACGCAAGCAGCAGCTGGGCGGTGCAGGAGGGTGGCGGGCCTCTGCAGGGGCAGGGCGGTTGACGCAACCAGGATGGTTGACGGCGCTGCCGCCACTTGACGATGCGTGTGTGTGTGTGCGTGCGTCGATGTTTGCATCTGTTTGGGCTGCATCTGTGTGTTGAAGGCTGCATCTGTGTGCGGTCGTGTATGTCTTCTTGTGGTGCGCAGGCGGGTTCGGCAACCGCGGCATTGAGGGCATGGTGCTGGCGGCAAACTACGCGCGGGAGAACAAGGTGCCGTACTTCGGCATCTGCCTGGGCATGCAGGTAGGTGCTCTCTGAGGGCGCTTAGGGCTTGCGCGGGTTGTAGATCACAGTGCGGAGGAGTGCTGGGTGTCGTGCAGTTGATGTGCTTGCTTCACGAGCTGAAGCAAAGCTGACTGCTGCTGCGTGTGCTCCCAAGCTGTGTGCATCATGCCGCTTGCACCGCTGTGCGCGCACGTGCCACGCGCAGATTGCCGTGATTGAGTTTGCGCGCAACGTGGTGGGCCTCAAGGACGCCAACAGCGCCGAGTTCTCCCAGGCCACCTCGCAGCCCGTGGTGGTCTTCATGCCGGAAATCAGCACCACGCACAAGGTGAGTGTGCGCAGCAGCAGCAGCAAGCATGGTACATCTCATGCTGCGTCTCTGACCACCTGTCAGCGGGTGGACAGATGTGGCTGGTGGGCCATGTGGGAGGTGCCACACATGGGCTCTTATCGCCCGAGGGCACAGCTGTCGCTGTTGTGGTGGCGACTGACTGGTGGCGGTGGTGAGCATCCATCCTGTGTGCGCGCTCACCGTTCCCTCACCTGCTCTGCCATTGACGTTGTCTTGCTGCTGCTGGTGCTGCTGGTGCTGCTGGTACCACTTGTGTGTGCGCAGGGCGGCACCATGCGGCTGGGCGCGCGCCGCACCGTGCTGCAGACTGTCAACTGCATGGCGGCCAAGCTGTACCAGAAAGAGGAGTTCATCGACGAGAGGCACAGGCACAGGTGTGCGTTAGGATCGGCCAGCAGCATGCCCTTCCCCATCCTCTCACTCGCAGGCCGCCATGTTGCTGCGCGTGGCTCGAGTGGAGTTCTGCATGCAGCGTCATCGTCGTGGTGGTGCATGGTGGTGGTGCTCCCTCCCATGCGTGCTACCTCATGCACCTCATGACGCTGTGTGAAGTGTGATGTGTGATGGTGGCGCAGGTACGAGGTCAACCCTGACGTGGTGCCCAAGCTCGAGGCGGCCGGGTGCATATTCGTGGGGCGTGACGAGACGGGAGAGCGCATGGAGATCCTGGAGCTGGCCGGCAGCCCCGAGGACCACCCTTTCTTCGTGGCATGCCAGTTCCACCCAGAGTTCAAGAGCAGGTGAGCAACAGCAGCGCGCTTGGAGGGAGCTGGCATGACTGCGCAAGCTCTGGAGGCCCATGGTGGTGATGGATGGCCGCAGAAAGGCTGGGCAGGTGGATGACGCACCATCACGCTCAGTGCGCCGCTGTGTGAAGTGAAGTCCGCTGTGTGACGTGAAGTGTGGTGCGGTGCGTTGACGCCCCATTTGAAATGTGCTGGTGATCTTGGTGTGCGTGTTGCAGGCCTGGGCGGCCCAGCCCTCTCTTCCTTGGGTTCATCCTGGCGTCCGGCAAGAAGCTGCACAACTACTTGCGCTCCACCAGCCTCAACAAGTCACCCATGAAGCCACCGGTGCGTGCGGGGAGCTTTGCGTGTGCGGGAATGGGCAAGCGCCTGCGCCACGTCGCGCCTCTGGCGCACGGCACACAGGAGGGCGCTTTCTGATCTGCTGCTCACGGCATGCCACGTGCTGATGCGCTGCGCTGCTTGCTGCAGGGCCTGTCCAACGGCGATGCGTGAGCTCGTGCACGTGTAGACGCGTGCGATGGACTTGGGTGGCGGCGCGGCTCACTACCGGCGACGATTGACTAAGACATTCTAGAGGACTGCTGTAGGCGGTTGCTTCCCGTGCTCTCTCGTGCTTTCCCATTCATTCCCATGTGCGCCTCAGGCGGTGCAAGGGCGTGCAGGTGTGCCGTGGAAGAGGAGGACGTACATGCAGATCGGCGCACACACGAAGCAGCACGAATGGCCAGCGAGTCGGGCAGCGCTGAGCACGGGCTGCGCGCGCTGCTGCTGGCCGAGCAGCTTGCCGCGGGCGAAGGCGTGCTGCACTGGGGGTGCAGTGCGGGACTGGGGAGGACCGGCACTCTGGCCACCTCCCTTCCGCCAGAGGTCCTGCAGGCACGCTTCATGAGCTGCAGCAAGCGTGCATGCAACCGTTCGTGGCGTTCGCTGGGGTCCAGGGCCGCAGCGATCGCCATGCGTGTTGCCCACGCCCGCAGCTCGTTGCTGGTTCGCTGGAGAGCTGCCACCACGCGCTGCTGGCCATGAGGCTGGTGTGCAAGGCGTGGCAGACAGCACCCGCGCTGCAGGTACGTGCACCACCGGCTCGCGCTGCCGGTTGCTGTGCACACAACACACCGCCTGCGGCGTGCCCAGGTGACCAGCCGCTCGCCAGCTGCTCATGGTGTGGTGCCTGTGCCTAAACAATCGTGCCTAAACAATCGTGCAGCTCACCAGTGTGGACCTGCCCATGCGCACGATAGCGCCCAAGCTCCCACTGGTCGTCCGCAACCTCACCAAAGTGAGCACAGCAGCACATCCTGCCTGACCAAAGCCGTCACAGGGGCCTGGGCCAGCGTGCGCCAGCCTTCTTGCCTTGGCCACACCTTGCTGTTGCCTCTCAGGTGTTCACCAACATCAAGACCGTCACCCTCAGCAGCCTCTCGCAGTGCCTGGCGCCCATGCCTCAAGGCGGTGGCATGGTGGCGTCCCACTCACCGCATCGGACAGCAGCACCACAGCACAGTAGCAGCAGCAGCATCACGCTCACGCAGGTGGTCAACAACCTGACAGCACTGCGCGCGCTGCGGCGGTTGGTCCTGCGGGACCTGCCTGTGTTCAAGCAGGACAGCTGGCAGGCAGCTGGGTGGCAGCTGGGGTGCCTGCGCAACCTACGGAGAGTCACCTCGCTGGAGCTGCTGCTCACGTGAGTGTCATCACCCACCTGCCACTGCGCTAAAGGTCGCAACGCGCTGCAGCCCGGAGTGTGCGGAATGGGCGTCTCGTTAGAGGCAGAGACCTGCCCGTCACGCATGGCGGAAGGGTGGTGGAGCAAACTGCCTGGACACGTCAGCTAGGCGAGTGCTGAGCATGGCACTCGCTGCCCTCCCCTCCACACACTGGTGGTATCTGCTTGACAGACATGGCTGTACCAGATGTAAAGCTCAACACACACCGCCCCACCCGCCCGTACGCATGCAGGGACTGCACGCGCGCAAAGGGCGACGCGCTGGCGGTGCAGGCGGCACAAGAGGGCCTGCTGTCTGGCCTGTCGGTGCTCACTCACCTTGAAGAGCTGACTGTTCGCCTGGTGGACTTGGCCAAGGTGGCGCGCGCAGCGGTACTGCTGGTGCAGCAGCAACAGGTGCAACAGGGGCAACAGGGGCATCACGGGGGGCAGGCAGGGGGCGGGGCAGAGGGCAACGGACAGCCACAGCCAGGGCAGCAGGAGCAAGGGCAAGGGGAGCAGGGGGGCTTCGTGATAGAGCACGCGGAAGGTGGGGGAGCTTGGGAGGATGAGGACGTGCTGGCGTTGGATGCGGTTGATTTGGATCATGGGGAGCCCCACCCGTTGAACCAGGACGCGCCTGCGGCGGCCGTGTTTGAGGCGCTGGCGGCGGCGGGGGGGAGGTTGAGGGTGGTGGAGCTGGAGAATGTGGCGCTGAGGCACCAGGCGGTGGCCCGACTCATCAGGTGGGTGCACGGTAGGGGCTGTGGGACAGGTGCTGTTGCCCAAATGGCATGCTTGTCCTGCAGCAAAGTGATCGTGTGTGTGTGTAACTTGCAAATGGGGCTTCAGGCCGCATCAACCGAGGCAGCACGGATCAGCAGCGAGGAAAGATTAGGCACCAGCCCAGTGTGTTGTGTGTGTGTGTGTTGAGCTTCACATCTGGTACAGCCATGTCTGGCAAGCAGATACAAGTGGGTGCTGGGTTGCGCAGGTGCATCGCCCCTCGGGTGTCGCGCCTGAGCCTGCAGGGACGGCTGGGCTGGTCGCACGGCGCGGTGCAGGCGCTGCAGGGCTGCGCTTGTTTGAGGGAGCTGGCCCTGGGGGACGTGCAGCTCATCTTTGACGAGGTCAGTGGGGCTGGCTGGCTTGCTGGCGCCTGGGCGCGAGGGGGTTGGGTGCTGAGCGCTTGATGGCGGTGCGGACCAGGGCGGGCAGGCGGGGCTAGCCGAGGGTGCTTGTGATGATGCTTTGGGGGGGGGACTGCAGAGCTGACGGCGTACAAACGCGGTGCCTGATGCCATGGTGGTGCTCTCAGGCGGACGCGGAGGACAGCCCTGAAACCCTAATGGGGCATACATACGAGGTGCTGGAAAAGCACCTGCCTGTCTTTGAGCGTCTCAAGTGAGTCATGGGGAGTTCCTTGGCCCGTGGTGAAGATCTTTGCTGTGTGCATACCTCCGAGGGACGTGGGGCTCTCTCTTCCTTGTTATGAACAGACAGCCTCGTGCCATGCTGAGTGCGTGCCTGCACGCACCGACACCTCCTCACTGCGATGCACTGCAGGTTCAAGCTGGCGCACATGGACCAGACACGCTTCCTGCACACGGCGTACACGATCGGTCTTTACGAGCATGAAGGCCTGGCCTGCAAGCTCAGGTGCTTGCTGACTGCATCCGCAGCGAGCACCAGCTCATGTCGGCTGCCAAGCACAACACCAACAGCCGCTCACTCCTGCCGTGTTGGGTGCCTGCAGGAGCCTGGAGCTGGAGACTGTCATTTTTGACTCTGACATCTCCATCTCGATCCTCGCAACGCTCACCAGCCTCACCTCGCTCAGAGTGAGCGTCGGCCTTGCAGGCCTGCACAGCCCGCCTGCGCTGCTCTCTGCATTGTCTACCAGTGCAGCACCAGTGAGCAAAGGAGGCAATGGCACGTGCATGCCATTTGCCACCTGCGCGCTGCGCAGGTGACGTTTGAGACGTGGCCTCTGTCCCTGCACAGCAACGACCTGTCGCACCTCTCGTCCTTGTCGGAGCTGCGCGCCCTCAGCCTGGCCTGCAGCGAGCAGGAGAACAACCACCTGCTGGCGCTCACGCCCCTGGTGCTGGACCGACTCTCCGTCGGGTGCCGCCACCTGCACACCCTTCATTTCTCAGGTATTCTTTGGGTGCCTTGCTCAGCCGCCCCACTGCGCCCCACGTGACTTTCCTGCCCCAGCCTGTCAGCACTTCCTGCTTGCCAGTCAGTGGAGGTGGATTCTACATCTGGTTGGATGCCTCGGGGGCAGTGCCTCCTGCACCGCACCACGCATGCCGTCCTCATGCCTAGCCTGGCGTGCCGCATGTCCACCGCCCGCCCGATGCCGCAGGTCTCATCATGCTTGACAGCCCGGTCCTCTCAGCGCTCAAAGCGTGGACCACGCTCACGGACCTGTCCCTCACGGCGTGCGACGCGTCGGACAACGACGCCACCACCACCTGGTACCACCACGCGCCAGGTGACGCAGCAGCGCAGGGCCCACCCAACGGCTGTGCAGGCGGCTCTGAGTGTGGCTCTGACGACGAGATTGGTGGTGGGGCACGCCAGGAGCATGCAGTCAAGGCAGGCGATGGCGTCATTTGCGGCCAGGTCCGCAGCAGCTCATGGGCTGTGTATGCTGCAGC
The DNA here is from genome assembly GCA_004335735.1 of Chlorella sp. KRBP. Taxonomy (NCBI): domain Eukaryota; kingdom Viridiplantae; phylum Chlorophyta; class Trebouxiophyceae; order Chlorellales; family Chlorellaceae; genus Chlorella; species Chlorella sp. KRBP. The sequence continues at coordinate 24,753 of QAXK01000459.1, forward strand.
CCGGACGCCAGCCTGGCGCTTCTGCGACAGCCACTCGCAGCAAGTGTGGCGCCACTGGCTGACCAATGGTGGCTCCGGCGGCCTGGTGGGCGGGGCTGTGCTGCTAGACCTGCGGCAGAGCTTGCCCCTGGGGCTGCGCAAGCTGACGCTGCGCAATGTCAAGGTGACGGCGGGCAGCGCGCGCTTCTTGGCGACGGGACTGCCGCACCTGCACAGCTTGCAGGTACGGTTGCGTTTCCAGCATTGTGCTCTTGGCAGCATGATGTGAGGTTGGCCTGCAAGAGGCGATTGCAGGTACAAATGTGCGGTAAAGTGCCATAGAGTGCTTGCGTGTGTGTGTGTGCAGTTGAGCGAGTGCGGCTTGGCGCCGTCAGACCTGCTGGAGCTGGTTGATCAGCCACAGCCACCCGCCCTGGACCTGCTGGTGCTGTTTGAGGCCGCTGGCAGTCAACTGCCTGCAGCAGGAGCAGCAGTGGCAGCGGCAGGGGTGGGGCAGGCGGGGAGGCGACCTCCGGACATTGGCAGCAGCGCGTCAGGGAGCTTGATACGCAGCTGGTTCCTGTCGCGGCAGCCCCCTGGGCGCCTGTGGTGTGAGGCTGACGAGGCAGCAGCAGCGGCGGCAGCAGAGGGTGGTGCAGTGGTGGTGCCGTCGCAGCCGCCAGAGTGGTGTGCCAAGCTCAGCACGGCCTGCTGCCGCCTGGCGCTGCACATGCTGGGGAGCCGGCTGGGCTCCAGCCTGCGCTACTGCATGCTGGGGCTGCCGCCAGAGCTGCAGCTCGACAGCCAGGCGCTGGTGGAGTTGAGCCGGTCCCTCACGCGCCTCCAGGCGCTGACGCTGCATGCTCCCGGCTGCCACTGGAGCTCAAGCAGCATAGCCGCAGCGCTGGCGCCACTGAGGACCATCCGGGCGCTGCGGGTGCATACCGCGGACGGGCACTTCCCCTCCGCCGGCGCGCAGGCGCAGGGCAGGAGCAGCGCGGAGTCAGCGTACGCGTCGGCGCTGCTTCTGCAGCAGCACCCCCACCTCCAGCTTTGATCTGTCTTGGAGGAGTTTTGAATTTTGAACCGAACCCTCTGGGCTCCATGCAGCTGTTGGTGGGACTCTGCGACCCCACACGCCGCACAAACAGCCTCAAACGCTGAGGAGCCAGGTGCAGAGGAAAGCGAGCTCAGCAGGAGGCGCAGGAGGCAGCGAGCGCTCCTGGAGGCAGGTGTCGACGCCGAGTCCCTTCTCCCTCGGACGGCAAAATGCAGCGCGCTGCAGCTCCGGCGCTGGGCCTCGCGCTCCTGGCGGTCCTCCTCTCCAGCGCGGCCGCGCAGCGCAACCCAGACTGGACCTGGAGGCAGGGACGGGTGAGCGCGGCCATTCGAACGCGCGGCTGGCGAGGCGTGATCTGGCGCGCAAGCACAAGCCAGCGCGCGAGGCCCAACGCTGCGCCGTGTGCCTGTGCACGTGATGCTGCAGGCCACGCACTACGGAGGGCCCGGAGGTGCGAGGGAGCGAAATGGTGCTCGATGGTCTGCCTTGCGCCTCGCCCCGCCACTCGCGCCACCAGCGCGCCTGCTCACCCTCGGCACGCGCAGACGCCTGGTCCATCCACAAGGGCTCGTGCCAGTACTACTACCTGGACCCCTCAGTCGCCACGGGGTGGTGAGCGCTCGCCTGCACCACCGACAGCTGGCCGCCTCCGCACCGTCCCACCGCCTCACCTTGCTGCCGCTTGCTGCCGGCATGTGCGCACTCCTGAGCATGCAGGGACATCTGCGCTCCAGCGGACCAGAACTGGGACTTTGACGGCAGAGGGTCGTGTGGCGCGTGCTACGAGGTGTCTTGCGACCAGGGCTCCATCACGGACGGCTACGGCAACACGCTGGACAGGAGCAGCGTGTGCTACGACACGGGCGCATCTGTCATCGTCATGGTCACCGACACCTGCCCCTGCTACTGTGAGTCAAGCCTCAGGTTGGGCGCCGCGTGGACGGCGGCACGCGCACACGTAAGCCACGCCTCACACACAGTGCCACACCTTGCCCCTTGCTCTGCGCAGACCCTGACAACATGTATTCCAACAAGAGGTGGTGCTGCGGGCCAGCGTTCCACCTCGACATGTCCGTGTACGCGTTCGAAAAGGTGTGCGCCGCCGCGCTCGCCCTCGCCCTGCCGCAACTATGCCAGAGCAACACACGCACACAAGCAGCCTTGCCACCTGCTCACCAACCTTTTTGCTGGGCGTGTCTGCGGGCATGCGCGTGCAGCTCGCCGACAAGAAGTGGGGCGTCATCTCGGTCAAGTACCGCAGGCGAGTGGCGCAACTCTCTCTTTAGTGCTCAACAGCTCAACAGGTGCACCCATCGCATGGCTCACATCCCCACTCCAAGCACAGCCCACTACTTAGTGCTGCTGCCCGTGCCCGCTCATACTGTGCGCAGGGTGTCTTGTGACTACCAGCCCGCCAACGTGGCCTCTGTGCCCTCTGGCTCCGGCACCACTCCCGCCGAGTTCAGCGCGCCCTGGGGCTGGTCGCCTGACAAGGACCGCCGCCCTCGCTACTCCAACAGCCTCATCAGCAACAGCGCCGGCGTGATGCGTGCCCAGGCATCCGCCTTCAGCAACAGCGGCAGCAACCGCCCGAGCCAGCCTGCTGCCTCCCCCACCACGCCACCCACCTCCCCATCTTCGGGCGGCGGCGGCGGCGACATCTTCAACAGCGCCCTGGCCTCTGTGAGTGCTCCATCTGCTTGCTGTGACGCAAGGACACGCTCTGCCTCGGTTCAATTCGCAATAAGCAGTGTCAGTGGCACAGAAGCGTGAGTGCCGCTGTGCGTGACGGCGACCGTGGTGGCGCGCGCAGGGCTGGTCTGACTGGTCCTTCAGCTCGCGCAAGTGGGACTCGTCCTCGTCCAAGGGCTCCAACGGCGGCATGGCCTACTGCACCACCGTCAGCGCAGGTGAGGCCCAGCTGTGTGCATTCTGCGCCCCTCACGCGCACTCTCCTGCCTGCTGGCCGCGTGGTGGTGCGTGAGGAGCCTCACAGCCCTTTTTCGTCCGTGCATGCCTTGCCTCGTGCGCGCAGGTGGTGGCGTGTCGTTCAACGGGTGGAAGGGCACGTTCAAGAACGGCAAGATGCTCGACGTGCTCATCAAGAAGAACAGCTTTGGCACGCCGGACTTTGCCGTGCAGCTCTTCAGCGCCACCGTGAGTGCGTGGCCACTTGCATATCGAGGCACCCGCTGGTTTGCCAATCATCACAACCACGCGCGCCGTACTGGAGCCGCCCTGCCCAACATGCAGTTGCTGACGTGGTGCTTGTGCTGATGCGTGGCGGCGCATGCGGTCGCAGGGCATGTCGCGCCCCGTGAGCATCCCCCAGGTCTCGTCGGTGCAGAGCGTGGGCACTGACTGGCTGCACCTGACCATCCCGCTCAACGCCTTCTCCTGGACGGCGCCTGACTGGTCGTCCAGCGCCTCGGTGTTCAAGGGCTGCGGGACCTCGGGCGTGGGCGCGGACGACGTTAGCGGCGTGCAGGTGCGTGTCTAGGTGACGTGCTAGATGATGCGCGCACCATGCAAGCACATCACTATTCCTGCCCTTCCCTGGTGGCGCGTGTTGTGCTTGCAGTTCAAGAACAACCGTGGCCAGGATCAGTGGCTGTGCCTGGACAAGCTGCGCATCACCACGTGAACCATCACGTGACAGATTGACCGCAACGAGCGCTGGCGTGCATTCTTTTCCTGGCAACTTGCTGCATGCTGTCACTCAGCTGTACATGTCCCTTCCTCTGGCGTGCGTGCGTGCGTGGCTGTACGCGGTACTGCACCGTGACATTCCGTAACTTTTGAACAAGCTTGACGACGCGCGCTGCTTGGCTTGCTGCCTGTGGCCCCATCCCTCAGGACCAGTGACTCGTGCAATTGACCCTGACCCTGGCCATCGCCGCTGTGCGCCACGCGCGATGACCTCGAGGTACACGCATGCGCCCGAGCTGAGCTGGAACCAGAGCTTGTGGAGAAGAGCCCGTCACCCATAGGAGCTGCCATCAATAGCAGTTTGCAGCACAATCCGCTCCGCCTGAGCTGCGTGCGACCTCCCTTCCCAGGTGCGCCATCATCCTGGGCAGCTTCGCGTCACCCTCAGTAGCTGAGCACGGGCAGAACTCACAGCATCAGACCGACTGCGCTCTTCATCGCGCTTTCTGGTTGCGATCGCGCTTGGACACGACGGTGCCCGTCGGGATCTTCGGTCGCGCAAGTCGGCAAGCGAACCGATGCAGCTCCTTAGCATGTTCTCCGTCTGCTCCAGGTGCAGCTCGCCGGTGGCGCTGCGGATGGCCGCCGACGTGCTGCCAGCGGCGCTGAGAGGAAGGCAGACTCTCCTGGACGACCTGCAGCAAGAGCCAGAGAGGCCAGAGACGCGGGAGGAGAAGCACCATCACAGCAAGCGTCACAGCAGCCGGGGGCGCAGGTCAGACGGGCATGGCGCCAGCGCCGACCGGGCACGGCACCCCTCGCGCAGCGCTGGAGCCTCTAGCAGCAGGAGCAGGAGCAGGAGCCGCAGCCGGGAACGCCGTAAGGGCTCCCACGCCCACACCAGCGACAAGGCTGCACACCGGTCGGGCAGTGTGCCAGGCAGCGGGAAGGTCAGCGGCAGCAGCGCACAAGTCACTGAGCCTCCTGCTGCGCTGCAGCAACCCCAGAGCGAGGCTCTGACCACAAGCGGACCGCAGCAGGCATCCGGCTCACCTGCCCCAGCCATCCACGCCGCCGCCTCCCTGCCCGCCAGCACCGGCCGCAACAGCACCGGCGCCACCAGCAACGGCCTCACGTCGCACTCCAGTGAGAAGCTAGCCTCTTCAGCATCCCTGCCCAGCGCGCAGCCCGCATCCACAAGCGCGTCAGAGGATGAGCGGCACGCAGGCCATGGCGGTGGCTCGCACCGGCGCCACCACGACAAGCACCGCCACCGTCAAGACAAGGACCGCAGTGGTGGCAAGCGTGATCGCAGCAGGGACAGCAGGAAGAGGCACAGGCGCTCCAGCAGGAGCCGCAGCAGGAGCAGGAGCGGCCGGCGGGACTCATCTCCCCGTAGCGGTGGCAGCCGGCACCGGCGCAGCGTGACGCCAGACCGCAGCCAGCACAAGCACCGGCACCGCCACAAGGGGCAGCGGGGTAGCAGCAGGAGCAGGAGTGCAAGCCGCAGCCGCAGCCGCTCCCCCTCCCGCCACCACCGCCACCACACGTCCCGCCACGCGGCGCATGCCGAGGGCGCAGACCGGCCGGGCGCCAAACCCTATGAGGACCGCCCCAGCCGCCTACAAGCGTCCACCCTGGGCAGCGGCAGCGGTGACGTGCCGCACCACAACGACGCACGGAATGGCGGCAGCCCTCGACCTGCTCCGTCCGCTGGTGGTGGCGACGTTGGCGCGACTGCACCGCCGCATGCCAGCCTGCTTGCTGCCGCCGCACCCGCCTCCATCGCCGCAGATCCCGCGAAGCAGCCAGAGCAGCAGCAGCAGCAGCACAAGGGCGCAGAGGGTATGACTGCACGCGGCGAGCAGGGCGGCTCAGCAGGCCTGCCAGGCGCCAAGTCAGGCAGTGGCGGCCTGCCTGCGCCAGCTGCAGGGCCATCAAACAAGGCGGGTGGCGGCGGTGGCGGTGGTGGTGTTGCGGTGGCAGGTCGTCCCAAGCTGAGCTTTGCCGACGAGGAGCTCGACGGCCAAGACCCGGACCTGGAGGCGGAGCTGCTGCCAGCATCCAAGTGCGTTATGACTAGTTCGCCTTATCGCTTCGTGTTGCTTCTCATTTTGTATCCCCAGCGCTGGCTGGCCAGGTGGGCGCATCAGCCGGCCTTGGAATGGTGTGCGCTGCTGCGAGCAAAGCCAGCATTCTGCCTGCTCACCTCGCTGTCACCGCTGCCGCTACCACCCCGCAGGACGCTGCTGGCCCAGCACAACCGCCCCGCCCCGCCCTCCCAGCAGCACCCCAAGGGCCCCTCCATCACCCCGTTCGGCCCACCCACCACCATCACGCGCATGCACGTGGGCCCCTCCTCCTTCTCTTCCGCCGCCCCCGCCCCCGGCCACAGCACAGACGGTGCGCACGCCTTACCTGCAACGTGCTGCAACGCTGCTGACTGATGGAAAATGTTTGTCCGTATGAGCATGCTGTGCCACACAAGCCCCCATCTAACCACCACTAGCCACTAACCAGCCTCATCAACATCACCGGCACGGGCATCTTGCTTGCAGGTGAGACGGCACCCGACGCCACAGGCGCCGCAGCGCTCAACGGCTCCCTCTCCCTCCCGAGCCTCATCATGCAGCGCCTTGGCCTGCCCATCTCACCCTCGACCACCACCACCACCACCGCTAGCGGCGGCAGGGGGGCGTTCTCCGCGTACGGCGCGCACCGTGCTGGCGGCGTGGTGGTGTCGGACATGGACGCGGGCGTGGACGCGCTGGGAGGCAGCAGCAGCGGGCTGAGCAGCGATGAGGAGGAGGGGGGCAGCGGCGTGCAGCACCTGGGGGGCGGCGTGCCGAGGGTTGTGGGGGAGGGGGCGGGAGGGGCTGGGGGGAAGCTGGGGCGGGTGGTGTTTGGCGTGGCGCAGGCGCGGTGTGCCCGGCCTTATATGGGTGAGTGGGTTGGGGGGCGGGTGTCGTGCTCTCCTGCTGAGCGCACCTAAGGTACCCCACAGCACTCTGCTCTCTTGTATCTTTTCGCTTTTTCTCCGTGTGTCCCTCTCTCACTCAATCACTCAGCCAACGGTGCACCGTGCGCCGTGCTGAGCAGAGGACCGGCACACTGCTGCAGCATCATGACACGTGGTCGTGAACGCCATGCCATGCCGTGGTGACGATGATGTGCTGTGCAGAGGACCGGCACTGCTGCATCCCCTGCTGGCGCCCTGCCGGCGGAACCGGCCGCCTGCTGGACGACGGCGTGGAGCGTTCCTACTGCGGCGTGTTCGACGGGCACAACGGCGCGCGCACGGCAGAGGTGGCGGCGCAGCGCCTGCACGCGCTGCTGGCACAGGAGCCTGCGTTCAGGTCGTGCACAGGGGACGTGGGACCACCCTCGTCCATGGTGAGGGCTTAGTGTGCCACTGGCTTTGTTCCCGAGGCAGTACTGCGTACGGGTGGGGTGGGGCAGCCGGCGCTGCGCTCCTGCGCCAGGGATGTGGAGGGTGTTCCGCCCTCCTCCAAATGCGCGTTGAGCTTCGTATGTTGTGCAGCCTGTTCTGGTAAACAGATGGTGTTGGGCTTTGGGCCTTTGGGGGCAGCACTCAGTGCCTGGGTGGGGGTTGAATGGGCGGACGGATGGGCGGGCGCTGGTGCGTGGGTGGGTGCCGTGTGCGGCAGGCGTTCGTTAACAGCAGCCTGTGTGTGCCCCTTGGCCGCGTGCTTGCGCCGTGCAGGCGTCTGAGGAGGCGGCCGTGGGCGCCGCCATCAAGCGGGCCTTCCGCACGCTGGACGACGACGTGCTGCAAGAGGTGAGTGGGTGGCGTGGAGGCTAGGGTTAGGGCTCTTGGGTTGAGTGCATGGCGGAAATCCTCATGGGACTGCGCGGCTGAGGGCTGCTTACGCATGGCTGGCTGTGTGGCTGGCTGCGTGGCCAGTGTGTATGTTGTGTGTTTGCATATGCAGTCAGAGGCAATTGGGGGTTTCACGGACTCATATGGGGCTCATATGCGGTGCGGTGCGGTGCTATTGTGTGCCAACGTTTGTGTTGCCAATGTGTGTGTGCGTGTATACTCACGCAGTCGGAGGCCGACGGAGGGCGGGACGGCTCTACCGCGCTCATGGTGCTGCGCCTCAGCGACTCGCTCTTTGTGGCGCATGCGGGTGAGGGCTTAGGCCACGGGGCGGGGCTTAAAGCATGGGCTTTGGGAGGTTGTCAGGCACGCCGCAGTCGTCACAGCCACTCAAGATCCTGCAGGCGTTGAGCTTGCTTGTCCAGGCAGTGCAGAGGGCGCGACGCCGTGCTCCTGCCGCAACCAACCACTCACCGCACGCCGCGCCCGCGCACGTGTGCAGGGGACTCGCGTGCTGTGCTGTGCTGCGCTGGAGGGCAGGCCATGCCGCTCACGCAAGACCACAAGCCTGACTTGCCGGGCGAGCGGGCGCGCGTGCAAGCGGTGCGTCGCCCTGCCTGCCTGCCTGCCTGCCTGCCTTCCTGCCTGCTCGCCTGCCACCGCTCCACCCGTATCCGCTGCTTTCCTGGTGGTATGTGGCTGTTTGCGCGATGGTCGTCACCATTGTTGCCGCTGCATGGCGCAAGTGTGCACGGTGGTGGGTGTGTCTGTGTGCAGGCTGGCAGGCGCATCAGACTTATGCCATCATTGCATTGTGTTGCGTTGCGCGCACTCTGTGGGTGTGTGTGTGCAGGCGGGCGGGCGGGTGGAGCTGCAGCGGTGCTGGCGCGTGGTGGTGGACGCCACGGCAGACCGACCTGGGTCCGGACTGGCAGTCTCCAGGTACGCCCTTGCCTCTCACCTGGGACCTAGGGTTAGGATTGGCGGGGTAGGGTAGGGTTAGGCACGTGGCGCCCCGCCTCATGCCCCACACAGCAGCACGTGTTCGTCTGCGCCTCTGCAGTGGTGGCAGGGACCCTGCCAGGCCTGCATTGCTCATGCGCTGCGTGCCTATGTGTGCACGTCATGTTCGGTGCACGTCACGTCATGTTTGCTGTGTGCACGTCGCGTCATTTTCCCTGTGTGCACGTCACGTCATGTTTGCTGCGTGCACGTCACGTCATGTTCGCTGTGTGCACATCATGCGGTGTGCAGATCGCTGGGCGACATTGATTTCAAGCGGCCACTGCGCCTGGTGGAGAGCATGCCCGACGTGGCGCGCTACGTGCCCCGGCCTGGGGACGCGTTCGTGGTCCTGGCCTCGGACGGGCTGTGGTGAGTGCGGGAGCGCATTATTCGGAGGGGGGCAAAGGGACACTGGGCGGGTGGAGGGACGCCTTTGTGTATGACGTGGATATGCGTGTGACCACGCATGATCCATCATCACCCTCATCATCATCATTGCATGGCGTTCACAACAGGCGTCATGATGCTGCAGCCGCCACAGAAGATCGCCGGGCAGGCCTCGTCAAGCAGAGTTCACACATGTCTGAGGGTGTGTGGGTGGCGTGTGTGCTGCGCGCAGGGACGTGCTCACGGACCAGGACGCGGTCGACGTCGTGTCGCAAAGCCTCGGGGTGAGTGCCTGCGTCATCGTCATCATTGCATGGCGTTCACGGCAGGTGCCGTGGTGATGCAGGACAAGATGATTCGCGCGCCTGTGTTGGAAGGAAAAAGCTTTCCATTGGCAGCCCTTTGGGGCCGTCTGGGGTGAGTGCCTGCTTGCGCGTGCATGCTTGCCTCACTCACACCTGGTTCAGCCACATCAGGCAGCAGATGGGTCACAATCATACTGCCTGGCGAGGCAGCACCATTCGTCATGTTCCACTCGTTGAGCGTGCCATCACCATGTGTCCAATCCAAGTTCTCCTTGCCCACTCGGCGTGTGAACCACGCAGGCGAACCGTGCGGCCCCCACCGTCAGCCAGCTGTCGGCGGCGGCTGAGGCTGCCCTCGGCCTGGCGGTGCGGCGCGGCACCATGGACAATGTGACAGTGGTAGTCATGGCCCTGCCATGGGGGCAGAGGGCTTAGGGCTTAGGGCTGCGTGGCATTGGCTGCGCAAAGCAGCACATTGGCAGAGCTTGGGGATGGGGATTCGGATCAGCGTTTGCCCTCGGATGTGCCGTGTGCAGCGCGCAGTGGCTGTGGTGCTCGTGAAAGGTCGAGGTTGAGTTCAGTGGCAGGTTGTGCGGCAGTGGTGGTGAGGCTGAGCGGCCCAGTGTGGGCAGTAGTAGTGGCTGCAGCAGGGCGATGGCAGGAGTTATTGGTTTGTGGAAGACGGGCAGGAGGGCAGTGTTTCCCTGTTTGTTTCTGGTCCCCTGGTGGTGGTGATGGTGGCGAGGTGACGTGCGCATGGTGGGGAAGGGGCAACCGTTTGCCCCATGCCTGCAGCATCGGACAGGCACAGCCCTTAGGGCTTTCCATTGTTCGAGCGGATGTTGCGGCACTCGATCACAGCAGGTGTAGGCAGGTGTTTGCGCGCGTTTGTGTGCAGCGGGTGCTGGTTTGCGTGACCTGTGTGTGACGCAATGTATGGGATAGGGTTGCCACGTTGGTTGCTCCTGTGGTGGAGTGTGCGGGTGCTCTGTGCACATCACCGTTGCTGCTGCTCCTGTGGAGCGTCATCACCAAACACGCAGGCGCCTTGTAAAACACAACCAGTGGTTTTCCGGGTTGCAGATGAGCAGCAGATCAGTCTGTAGCGCGATAGGCAAGGCGGTAGAGAAGGTGCAGTGCCTGACGCGTGTGTGTGCCACTGCACATCGGGGTGGCGGTGGCCACGGGCCTCCTTTCTTGAGATGGACGCAGCGTGTGCGCTGCCTCCCCGTGGTGATGTGAAGCAAGCTGTAAGCTGTCGCCAAGGGTGTTTGCTTGCTGATGTGCCTGGCAAGACCCAAGCCATTCGTTGTTCGAATGACCCGGTCAGGACGTGTGTTTTGCGCTGCGCTGTGCTGTGCTTGGCTGAGAGGGTCGGAGTTTGCTTGCAGTTGCTGTCAGTGCGCGCGCTTCAAGGCTGTCTGTGGACGCCAACACCGGCACTGCACCGCAGCGCATGCTGCGGATAGCATAGCGTAGCATAGCGTAGCGTGATGCTGTTGATGGGGGGGCTTTTTAAAGCAAGCTCGGTGTCCGCTTGGGACAGCCTTGGGTGCAGAAGATTTGGCCGAACTGAACTGGGGGGAAAAGGCCGACGCCACTCACTGCGCCATACTGCGTCCGCCCACTCAGCAGCCCTGTGCCGCCACCGCATGTGTCGACCGTCAGGCCACCTGTCCCTTTCTGCTGCGCTTTTCTGCTGCTGGCGAGGGCGGTGTAGGAGGGTAGAAGGCGCTGCGCTGCTCTTTCAAAGTCCACGTGGTGCGTGGGGCGGCGCAACTGTGCGCAACGTCCTTCCTGGCTGCCCGTGAACAATAATCGAGATCAGTTCTCTCAAGTGTCGTTCGTCTCCCGCCGCGCTGCGCCTGCTTACACATGCAAAGGTCTGACCTGAGAGCGTGTGAGCGCAGCACCATCCTGATGGCAAATGCACTCATGCAGCTGGGCGTCAGCTGCACAGCAGGCAACGTCCAGCGCCTACAACCCGCAGCTCTCGATGTAGTGTTCCTGTGAGCAAATGCGAGTGCAAGACAGCACCGCCAGTGCTCAGCGATTTCTGGCGCTTACCGGTGCATTCCAGGCCCCACCACGCTGCATCTCACACCCATTGCGCACGCACGCACACAGCACTGCGTGCCTTTGCCTTGCTGCGAGTCGGCGTGCTAGGCTGCCGCGTGCCCAGGGTCACGCAGCCTCGCCCTGCACCTGCCATCCCCACCGCCTCACCAGCTCGCGCAACCTCCCCCTGTTCCCCCGCGCAGCCTCGCCCTGCAGCTGCCCGCCCTCACCAGCTCCCTGAGGCGGTGCTCCAGGTCCACGGTGAGCTGGTGCGTGGGGCCCAACTCGACCTCGAACTTGCTGTAGGCCTGGCCAAAGCTCTCACGCGCCCTACGTGTGTGTAGGGGGGTGCATAAGTGTGGGCCGGACTTGCTTGCAGCCCCACACACGCACTTGTGCACACACGCACACGTCCACGCGGCGGCAGGCTGCCCTCAAAAGTGCAAGTGGCACTCACGCGCACTGATCACGTTCCCGGTGCACCCAAACGCAATGTGTGCACCTCACCTGGCGAACGCGCGCATGGCCACAAAGACGTCCCCGCTGAGCTTGAAGCACTCTGCCAGCGCCAGCTCCATGTGCACATACTCGTCAGCGTACCTCTCCTCCTGCAACTGCCTCAGCCGGTCGTACAGCTCCAGAGCCTCGTCCTGCCAGGCGGTACGGGCAGGACAAGAAGTGCGTGTCAAGACCAGGCGTCATCCATGTCAGCACCGACCACGAGATCTCAGGCACGTACTCGGTGCGGTTGGTGTCCACCACGCAAAAAGCGTCTCGCACCTCAGCAGCAACTCACTCGCCTTCTTCTCACCGTGACAGCCCCCCGCGCCACCTGCCCCACTCACATATTTCTTGCTCCTCAGCTTGGCAGCGCCCAGCTCCTTGAGCACCCGCGCCAGCATGCCCCCCGGCACGCATCCATACGCCTCCTGGGCCCTGCACGACATGAGGGCGCAACGCACCAGGGCACAGGGACGCGGGGACGCGCTCAGGGCTGTGCCTGGCAACCAGCTGCGCTCATCACAAATCCCCTCGTTGCTGATCCGTGCTGCCTTGGTTGATGCGGCCTGAAGCCCCGTTTGCAAGCTGCACACACACAAACACAGCTCTGTCAGGCCGTGCGGGCGGGGCGCGGAAAGGGCGAGCCCACGGCGGCACTCAGGGGGAGGGTTTTCTGCCTGCTTGGGCTTGGTGTGTCCTGTGGTTCTCACTATGCAAGCAGCTCTCTCTCTCACTCACGAGAGGACCTCGCCCAGCGACCGTTCCTGGTCCGTGGTGTTGCCAGCAAAGCCCTGGCAGTCCGCCAGCCGCACGCTGAGCGCGCACAGCTGCCTGCAGGGCACATAAGCACACACAGCGTAATGTGCTTGACAGAGATGGCCGAGCCAGATGTAAAGCTCGAGACACAGAGTGGCGGGCGTGCACAGCTGTGCGTGCTACTGGTACTCACTGCGTGGCAGTTCCACTGCAAGCAGTCTCTCTCTCTCTAGCGCTCTCTAGCGCTCTCTCACTCTCTCACTCTCTCTCTCTCTCTCTCTCTAGCTCTGTAGGGCCAACCCTAACCTAACCCCAGTCCAGGCGTGCTGCTCCCCTCCTACCCTAACAGCACGCGTAAGCCACACCACAGGGTGCACAACCAGCCCTGAACCCTAGCCTCACCTGCGCAGCAGCTGGATGAGCGGGTGCCGTCGCATAAGGCTGCGTTCCAAGAGCTCCTCCAGCCGACGCTCCTCGTGCTGCGTCACGCTGCGCACATGTACATCCGTAGTGGGACAGACAAGCAGTGAGCACAATAGCAGCACCACAAGATGTATACCACCAGGCAGGTCCACACGCGTGCGCCACAGCCCCAAGGCAAGACAGGCCCCAACGGTGCATGCCCTGCCCACCCACTCACTTGTACAGCACGTCGGTGGCCTTGTCAAAGTGCTGCACGGCCTGACCCACCAGCTTGACCTCGTGCTGCTCCTCCATCTGAGCCTCCGTCTCAACGTCAACGATGCGCTGCCGCAGCTTGGGCTGCGTGGGCACAGGAGGCGCCAACACGAGGGGCACGAGGGGCAGTGTGTGTCGAGCCTTATTGCGCCCGGTGCAGCCACATAGCAAGCCGCAATTCACAAGCATGCGTGTGAGCCCTACGTGTGACAGTGGTCTTGTGACCAAGCTCTGCAAAAGATGGGCCTGCACTCCCAAGGCGAGGGCGGCCACCGCTCACCAAGTCTCCCACACGCTTCTCCTTGGCGGCCTTGATGAGCTCCGCGTCCAGTCCGTCCAACGTCTGTGCCAGCCGGTTGCGCCCCACCTGCACCACGCACGCACGCACATACCACCGTTTGCGCCAGCCGGTTGCCCTACCTGCACCACCACCCAGGCACGCACGCGCGCACGCACC
>QAXK01000465.1:0-18196 GCA_004335735.1 Chlorella sp. KRBP
TTGCAGGGCACACCGAGGTGGTCTTGAGCCGGCGAGCGTACCGGTGCTGTGGCGGGCGAAGCGGGATCCTTGCTGGTCGCGGCACCCAACATGGCTGGAGTCAACAGGTCCCAGGGATATGGTGGGCCAACTCACAGGGGTGGCCTGTGCTATGGCAGCATCGTGATCTTTGTAGCGCACAACGGGCAGCACGCCCAGCACGCCCTCGACAGGTCGAGCGAGCGCATGCGAATAGCCAGGGCCAGTCCTGGGCAACTCAGTTAACACTCAGCACAGGAGCAAAGATGGACTGGTGACGCTTTCTTGGAGTCCCTTGCGTCGCGCCGTGTGCCACCCGCACACCGCCCCACCACCTCAGCTGCACCCAACCGGACCATGGCCTCCTCTTCGCAGCACCAGCACCAGTGGCAGGCTGTGCCCAGCGAGGAGACCAGCATTGCGCGCCTCTTGCGATGTCGGGAGCTGGGTAGCTTGCAGCGCACCAGCGGCATCGCGGGCAGCAACGCGTCGTTCGCCAGGCTGATGCAGGAGCACGTCGGAGCGTGGGCGGAGGAGGACTTTGTGCAGCAGCACGCTGCGGCCCAGTACGCCGACCTGCAGCAGCCTCCCCGCTCGACCATTGCCGCCGCGTTCAGCTGCGATGGACAGGTCATCGCGTCCACGCAGTGAGTGCGCCGTTCCTCGAGCGTCGTGCGTGTGGGGCTGCACGTACGCCGTTGCTCCAAATTGCGCCACCTTGCGCGCACGCCTGATGCTGCAGTGGGGACCACACCGTCAAGATTGTCAACTTCCAGACTGGGACAGCGCTGCAGGTGCTCGAGGGACACATGCGCACGCCGTGGGTGGTGAGTCCCTGGACCGCCTGGCCCTCAGCTGCACGCAAGGGACGCTCTGAGGGACTGTCTGGTGCTAGCACAGGCAGCCACTGCGCAATCCAAGGCTGGCGGTGCACGTGGGGTCGTGCGCAGGTGCGCTTCAACCCGGTACGGCCGGACCTGGTCGCGTCAGGCTCCTTGGACCACACCGTCATCGTGTGGGACATCCACGCCGGCCAGATCATGACACACCACAACTTTGGTGAGGCCTCGTGGGGCATGGACCTGCGGCGGGGTCATCGGGCGACCCTGGTGACGACGCCGTAGCTCAAACAAGGCACCGCCTTGCCACACGCTTGCGCAGGCAAGCCCATCGCGACCATGGCGTTCCACTCGCAAGGAGAGGTTGTGGCTGTGGCATCCGGGCACAAGGTGCGCCCGTGGGCCCGGTCGTTGCCGCCAAGGACCCACCAACCGCGCGTGTGTCCGGCACGTGAGCACCTGCCAGCCCCTTCCATGCCGCTGCAGGTGTACTCATGGGTGTACGGCACGCCAGGCGCCGCCCCCGCCGTCATCCTTAAGACCCGCAAGTCCCTGCGTGCGTTGCACTTCCACCCGCTGGGCCGGCCCATCATGCTCACGGCAGAGGTGGTTGAGCGCAAGTCCTCCCCCTCAACCGCCGCCCCCGCCGCGCCCACACCTGGCAACGCCGCAGCCCCAACCGCCACCACCACGGTTGCCCCCGCACCGGCCCCGCCGCCACTGCCAGCACAAGCCGATGCTGCAGCTGCAGCGCAGCGTGCAGCGGCCAGCCCGCAGCTGCAGAGGGCGCACTCTGCAGCGCCTGTGATGATCCACCCCGCGCCGTCCCCCCCCCAGGCCCCGCAAGGCCAGCAGCAGCAGCAGCAACATGAGCCGCCGCAGGATCAGCGCCCCGTGCAGGCCACCCAGTGGTACGCGCACGACGGCACCACAGCAGACGCCCACGCCTACGCCGCAGCCACCAGCGCCACAGGGTACCCGCACGCCTCGCCCCAGCAAACCGGCGCTGCCGCGCGCGCCACATACGCCGCCGTCACCGCGACGCGCGCTGTGGCCAACGGCGGGCCGTGGCCCTTGCTGCCCGTCCAGCCTGAAGCCCAACCGTCGCCGCCACAGTCCGTGCCTGCGCCCCCGCTCCCCCAGGGCACTCTGCGCCCCGCTGCAGCAGCGGCGGCAGCAGCTATTCCCAACGGAGGCATGGGCGCCACTACTCTGGACAACAACCAGCAGCAACAACAACAGCAGCAGCACGAGCAGCCAGCACAAGTGGCGCAGGAGGCGGACGGTGGCGTGACTGCTGCGGACGTGGCCAACTCGATGCAGACATCCATGCTGATCCAGCTTGCCGACTACATTGAGTCTGCCAACCGCGCCACCAACGCCCGCGAGCACGACATCTGGATGCGCAAGGTGATGCACCAGCGGCACGTGCTGCAGCAGTACCAGCTGCACCAGCAGCAGCAGCGGGCGGCGACAGAGGCCTCGGCCTCGGCCTCAGCCTCAGCCCCGCCAGACGGGCAGCCTGGCGCAGTAGCAAGCGCACGGCCAGTGGGCGCGGGTGGTGACGCTGCCTTTGCGGGTGCGGCACTGCTGCCGCCGCGTGCCCCAGGCGCCTCCGCCTCTTCATCGCAGCAGCAGGGCGCACAGGATGCAGAGGACGCTGCAGTGGGCGGCCTCCAGGCAGGGTTGCCCGAGCTGGTCCATGGGCCCCTCATCCCCCTCATGTCGTCCAGCACACCAGAGGCGCAGGCGGACCGGTGCATGTTCGACCTCAGCTGGGGCTGGGAGGTGAGGAGCGCCACCTTGGTGAAGCGCGGTGTTGTGGAGCTGCAGCTGACTCTGTCATCATCATCATTGCATGGCGTTCACGACAGGTGTCATGATGCTGCAGCTGACTTGTTGTGTTTGCGTGTTGTTGCTGCCGCGCTGCCGCGTGCAGGTGTCCCCCGAGGCGTCCGCCGAGGCGCTGCAGACGCTGCGTGAGCACCGCTCCCTGACGCTGCACCGTCAGCTGCCCCTCCCCAGCGCCTCGGAGCAGCCCTGCATCGTCAACCTGGTGCTGTGGCCCTTCTCCCTGGAGCACCCCGCCCGCCCGCTGGCCAAGCCGCTGCTGCAGCTGCCCCGCACCGTGCTGTGCTCAGAGATGGGCACCTGCTTCTCGTCCTGCGGCCGCATGCTGGCCGTGTGCGTCTCTGCCGACGAGCCCAGCCCGCAGTGCGCCGCCTGGATCACCGCGCAGCAGGAGCAACAGCAGCAGCGCCGCGCGCCAGGCGCGGGCAGCTCTCAGCAGCAGGCCCCTGTGCAGGCACCGCTGAGCGCCGCGCCGGCGGCGGGCGAGGAGGGTGCGGGTGCCGGCGGCAGCAGCAGCAGGGCGGGGCGGGGCGCAGCGGAGGGGTGGACGCAGCAGCCTGGTCAGCCCCTGTACGAACTGCGCGTGTACTCACTGGATGGGCCGACGTTTGGGCAGGTGCTGCACGCGCGGCCGATGCGGGCGGCGCACTGCCTGACCAGCATTCAGTTCTCGCCCAGCAGCCAGCACCTGCTGGTGGCGTACGGCCGGCGGCACGTGACGCTGTGCAGCCTGCTGGTGGCGGAGGGCCAGGTCACGCCCGTGCACACGGCCATGGAGGTGTACAGGTGCGCGGCGTGGGCCGTCGCCCTTGTTGGTGTGGAGCTGCTGGGGTGCGCGTGCGTCATCACTCAGAGGCGCTGACGTGTGCGTTGCGTCGGTGCTGGCGCAGGGTGCGCGACATGAAGCTGGCACGCCAGATAGCGGTGCTGGAGGACGAGGTCAACGTGGCGGTGTGGCACCCCTTCCGGGGCGGCGGGCTGCTGTACGGCACCAAGGAGGGCAAGCTCAGGCTGTACCGCCACGACAGGTGCTTAACCGTCGTTGGTGCTCTCTGCGTTGCCAGGCCAGCAAAGTGCACGGAGCCCTGAGTGAGTGCTGTGCCGTGCCATCATGAGCGTGCAGGCGTGAGCCGGAGCGTCCCAGCATCCCCGTGCTGCCCCGCATGCGGCCGCTGGCAGCGGACGACGAGCTGTGGGCGGCGGAGCGGGCTGCCCGTGACTCGCACAGCGAGGACGACCCCTGACCCCTCTGTCAGCCAGCTGTCGTTTGCGTTTGACCGTGTTCTTCTGTTTGACCTCATTCTCGCTCTTGCTCGAGTCGATAATCGCTGCAAAGCGGGGCGAAGAGCGACGACCTGCACTAGCGCAGAGGCGATGGCGGAGGCGGCGGCCCAGCCGCTGCGGCTGATCTACCGGCGCACTCGCAAGGCCATGCAGCAGCTCATGCCGGAGCAGCGTGCGGCTGCGTGGCGCGAGCACGTTGGCGCACTGTTCAGGCAGCAGCCATCTGCAAGCAGAGGCGGGACAGCAGGAGGCGGGAGCGGCACCATGCTGAGCGCCGCGGCGGCGCCCGTGCAACCGCAGCAGGCGGCGCAGCAGCTGGCTGAAGACTACGCGGTGCTCATCACCAACATCGCGCACCACAGGGTGCGTGCTCATGCGGTGCCTGTGGCGTGTTGGCCCGCACGTGTCGACGCGTCCTCCGCACGTACATCGCGCTGGCCGCTCGGCTGCACCTGCAGGAGCTCCTCAAGCTGTACAACATTGGCCTGGAGGAGGACGAGCGCTCCAAGCAGATGGTGGAGGCCGTGGCGCGGAGAGTGGGCCTGGCGCTTCCGCAGCGGCCAGCGAGCTGACGATTGTGATGGGGATCCACTTATCATGCGCGTGCTGCCAATTTGTCCCTCCATTCCGAACATGTCGTATAGCTTGCAAAAACACACCACAGGGAGAACACCAGGGAACAGCACGACGCGGGGACTGCTGCGGGGCCAAAAACCGGCGTCAGAGGTCGCCGCATGCACAGACATGCTGCCGGTGGGTGCCGGTGTGTGGGTGCTGCAGCCGGCCGCTGCACGCCCTCAACATCTCCGGCGCCCGCTGTCAACCAGCACGCCGCCACGCGGCGCCCTCGAACCGCCACAAGCGTGAGCACTCTGTGGGAGCGGCTGCCGCCACAGCTGTAGCTGCACGTGCCCCCACAGCCTTCATCTCGGGACGCGCTCCTCTCCAAGCAGCAGCAGCGGTCAGGGCACACGGGTGCTGCTCCGCGCGGGATGTGGGACATGCTTACTCGTCTGCGGGCACGCGGCACGGCATGCGCGCACGTTGGAACCTGATGGATTCCAATGCGCCTGCTCCACCAGCACCTGCTGCTGCGATCTGGCCCCCTGCATCGGCCTGTCCCCTGCATCAGGCTCACCATACACACGGCACTCGTCCGCGCTGGGGTCGCCCTCGCAGAAGGTCTCCAGGGGGTCAACGGCCGCCGCCGCGGTCTTCTTGTCGGACACGGCCGCAGAGACCTCCTCCACCTGCGTGTGCGCGCGCCGAGCGTCGCGAGGAGTCCGATGAGTCCGGCCCCACTTGCGCGCGATCCCGGCTGCCGCAACTCAATCGGAAGGGGACGCACGGACGCCCTGCTCGCCCTGCTGCTCAAGCTGCGCCCGGATTCGTGCGCTCGCTGGAGGTCGCGTTGTTCTCGCTCGCCGAAGGTCTCGCGAGCCCCT
The DNA here is from genome assembly GCA_004335735.1 of Chlorella sp. KRBP. NCBI lineage: Eukaryota > Viridiplantae > Chlorophyta > Trebouxiophyceae > Chlorellales > Chlorellaceae > Chlorella > Chlorella sp. KRBP. The sequence goes on from QAXK01000465.1 coordinate 5,438, forward strand.
GCAGCTCACCGCGTCCCACGCCGCCGCGCACTCCTTGGTGCTGCCGTCCTTGCACGCGTCCTCGGCCTCCTTGATTGCCGTCTCCACGGCGGACTTGGACTGCACGCAGGGCGGGAGGGCTCCTCAAGACTCAGAGCAGACTCAGGAAGCGCCCACTGCCAATGGCGCCCTCCGCGAGCTGTCAAGGACGCGGATGGCCCTCCGCGCCGCGCCTGCGCTGCTTCGGGGCTGGCCTGGGCCTGGGGATCGGGTGCTTGCCTCCTCAGCACCAACATCATCCTCTCGAGGACGAGCCACCCCGCCAGGACGCGCTGCGGGGCCCCGCGCTGAGGCGTCCGGCCACTGGTAAGCTGCTCCAAGTGCTCGCGCCGAAGTGAGCGCACCTGCTCGGCGCGCACCACCACGCGAGGGCGGACAGCCACGGCCCGGGCAGCCGGGCGCGCCACGGGGCGCGCGCTGATGGCGGAGGAGCGCAGGACGAGAGACATTGCTGCTGTGTTGTGCGGGAAGGCGATCTACAACCCGATTTGCTGGACTCTTCCGTCCAAACGCGCAAGCCCCAAATTCATGCGGATTTCAACAAGCGAGGACGCACACAAGTATAGCGTTGCGTTGCGTTGAGCTGCCACCATGTTGCTGCACTCGGTTGTGGGCCGGCTCTCGGGCGTGCGGATGGCGCGGTCGCGATGCTGCAGGAAGGAGGTGCAGCCAGGAGGAGCCACCGCTCGCAGCACACACATGAGCAGATGCTGTGCAGCGGGGAACGGAGCCTCCACGAGCGGCTCAGCTGCCAGTGGCGGCGAGGACTTTGATCCCTCCGTGTACCGGAGGTGAGCCGCGCGTGCCGTGGGCGCAGCTTGGAGGCCACTGGCACCGCCATGCTGACCTCTCAGAGGCACTGGCCCTGAGGTTTCAAACTGCAGGCGGTTTGTGGGGGCGGCAGGGGTAGGCGCGCCCGCTAGAGCACGCGTGCCACGCGGGTCGTTGCGGGCGCAGGAACGTCGGCGTGTGCGTGGTGGACAGGCGCACTGGCCTGGTGTTCGCCGCTCAGCGGGCAGACTCGGGCTGTGAGACGTGGCAGATGCCTCAGGGCGGCATAGACGACGGCGAGGCTCCGGAGCAGGCAGCGCTCAGGGAACTGGAGGAGGAGACGTGCATCCGCACCGCCCGCATCGTGGCCAGCATCGACAAGTACCTCATATACCAGTTCCCTACGACGGTGAGCCACCGGCGCTGTGACGTTGTGGCTCTGCACGCCGTGAACGGCTCAAACGGCTTGCACGGCGCCATGCGTGGGTGAGCAGCGGAGAACCAGCACCTGACCTGTGCACCTGGCTGTGTGCGTGCAGGTGAGGGCGCGGCTGCACGGCGGCTGGGAGCGGTACCAAGGCCAGTCACAGAAGTGGTTCCTGGTGCGTGGCCTGTGGCCCATGGGGGTAGCTGTGTGAGTAGCTGTGTGGATGGGTTAGGAGCGCCCTGCGTGGTGCTGCTCTAGGCTGCAGCTGGTGTGGGCACCAGGAGTCCTTATGCCTTATGCAGTGGCTGGCGTGGCAGGGAGTGCGACTACCAGGTGGTGCACTCGCTGCGCTGAGAGTGGCAAGGGCCTCCAAGCCAGCAAGCCCACCGCACACCATGGGTGCTAGCTGCCCCATCTGCCTGGTCGCCGTGTGCAGGTGCTGTTTGAGGGCGACGACAGCGAGATCAACTTGGAAACGGCTCACAAGGAGTTCAAGTGCTGGCAGTGGATGCCGCTCGCCGAGCTGCCTGGGTCCGTGGTGCACTTCAAGCGGGAGGTCTACGAGCAGGTAGCGCAGGCCTTCATCCCCAAGATTTCCGAGCTGCGGAGGCAGGGCGTGGTGGGCGCGCCTGTTGTGCATCAGCACTCGGACAGCCGGGCGCTGTAGGTAGCGGGACAGCCGTGAGCCTTTCCTCTCTCCTGCTTCGCTGCCCATTCTTCCGCTGTCCTTCTAGACCGTGTTTTCGTGCGCACCCTGCGGCGCGTGCGGAGCCCCCAAAAGTCGAAGTCATCACAGGAGCCGACGCTCTACAACACGCAGCCACATCATCAAGGAGATCAGCAGCATTCGCAGGCCAGCAGCGCGAATGACGGTGGCGGAACCAGAGCATCCGGAGCATCCGGAGCGCCGCGATGCAGCAGCGGCTGCGATGCAGGACGAGGATGACGACGACCTGTCCTCGGACTTCTCCGACACGAATGAGGTGCAGGGGGCCTCAGATTGCGTCGTGGGGATGCGCGCAGCTCCTCCTCATCCCGGAACCCACACACACCGAGCCGCACGCTGCACGACTGCGTGCAGTACATGCTGGGCTTCACCCTGGAGGTGCCTGCGACGGCCGTGATGCGGCACCAGTTCCCCAGCAAGCTTGGGGGGCGCCCGGTGCGTGGCGTGCGCCGGCTAGGGCCGATCACCAGAGCTCTCTGCTCTCTGGATGATGCTCCGTCACAGCAGCTCGGCAACGCGCATGCATGCCCATCCGCAGGCGTGGCTGGACCCCGTGGCGCTCCCCTCCCAGCAGCAGCTCACATGCGCTGCGACCGGCCAGCCTCTCAACTTCTTGCTGCAGGTGTGAGCAGGGACAGTGTGCTGGGCAGCAGGGATGGCAGGCGCTGCAACATGATGAAGATCACCACGGTGCCGTCGCGACCTCGCCCACCCGCAGGTGTATGCCACGCTGGAGGACGAGGCGGCCCACGAGCAGGCCTTCCACCGCAGCATGTTTGTGTTCGTCACGCCCCAGGCACGTGACGCCTGTGCAGCCCGGCAGCTGTGCGCCAGCGAGATGCCTCTGATGCCAGTGCACCCGTTAGTGCGGATGGCGCTGATCGCGTCGCGCAGGGGCAACACATCACGACTCCAGGCGCCGTCCGGGCGTTCCGCTGCCAGCTGCCCCGCAAGAACGGCTTCTACTCGTTTGACCCTCCCAGTGAAAAGGACCTGCTGCCACCCGCACTCAAGGTGGGGCCGCGAGCGCATGGCCTAACCGGGCACTGTGAGGCACAGCGCCTGCTTGCTGGGGGCGCCATATTGCTCACAGGCCGCCTGCGCCTGCTGCTGTGCAGGAGGAGGAGGTGCAGCAGTCCCTCGAACGCGACCCCTGGCGGGCCCTTGAGGCCGAGGCGCAGCTAGCAACCACGGCAGCTGGCAAGCAGGAAGGCAAGGCAAAGAACGCAGCCTCCACCAACAGCGCAGCGCCGCTTGCTGGTGAGGGCAAGGGTGCCGCTGCCGCTGCAGTGGACAGCACGGCATCCGGCCTGGCGGCCCTGGACCTGCAGCAGCAAGGTGGTGCCGCAAGTGCCGGGGGGCAGCAGCAGGGCGGCAGCGCGCCAGCCGCGGCGCGGTTGCAGGCGCGCGCGGGCGGCAAGCACGCGCTGATCCTGTACCCAGAGCGTGAGCTGGTGGTGGAGCCTGAGGATCGGCCGGACGAGGAGGAGGAGCAGGCCGCTGTCAAAAAGTGAGCGGTGCCTCACGCCACTCGCATGACATGGGTGGGACCAAGCACCACCATCACCACCACTTCGCTGCCCCACCCCCACTGGCCCATTTGACGACGTTGGCATGGCGGCGTGCGTATGGGGCTGTGTGCGCAGGCTGCTTGACGATTACCAGGATCGCGTGGCGGACGAGGGCGAGCTCACAGAGGAGGAGCTGCCCGCAGAGGTGCTGGACCAGGTGGAGCAGACGCACACGCTGGAGAACAGGCACTTTGCGGTGAGCCAAGCAAGCACGAAGCGCATGCATCGGTGGGCGTTGCCACTCATGGTGCTTGGAGCCTGGCTGCTGAACCTGAGCCCTGCTTTTGCCGTGTGGTTGCCGTTGCCCCGTTGTGGTGCAGCTGTTCCAAGCGCGCATGGAGCTGGCGCCCGAGCAGGTGGTGCGGTACTGCTTCCAGGCGGGCGCCAGGCCGCTGTGGCCCAGCCCGCACGGCATCCCCAAGCCTGAGCAGATCCCGCCGTGCCCGCACTGCAAGCAGCCCCGACGCTTTGAGTTCCAGGTGAGCCTTTGCGGCCGTGCCGCGAGTAGACCGAGCTCTTGGCTGCTGTGACCGTATGCTGCGTGGTCCCATGGGCTACCACGGTGGTGATGCAGATCATGCCCCAGCTGCTGAACGAGCTGGACCAGGACGAGCTCTCGCCCGCCGCGCTGGACTGGTCCACCATTGTCGTCTACAGCTGCCCCAGCAGCTGCACGCAGGGCACCGCGGCGGCGCTCCGTGAGCATGGCTCCGCCTACGTGGAGGAGTTTGTGTGGGTGCAGCCGGGCGCGGAGGCGCAACCGGCCGCCGCGTGAGAGGAGTGGCATGTTTCGTCAAGGGACTGCCATGGAGGCATTAGGCCAAAGTACTGCTAATGCGCTTGGACAAATTGCGAAGTTTTGCGCGCTCTTGCTGGCGGCCCCAGTTCAGGGCCAAACGAGATCGCGAGGCGACAAGGAGCAAGAACGGCGAAGCGCCACACGAGCAGCCCCCGATCGCAGCATCAGTGCCGCTCTGAGCGAACGCAGCCCCAGGCTCACGCTTCCTGTGCTCTCGTGCACCTGGTGGGGAAGGGGCAGCGAGCGCAACGCGAGCTCGGCGCACCAGCAGCACCAGCCCTTGCAGCAGGAGCAGCAGGCGGAGCCAGGCGCAGCGAGGCCTCGCCCTCGGGAGGCGACCACGCCATGTTCGCGCCGCAGCAGCTGGCCCCTCAAGGCGGCCCTCCTCCTCCGCAACCACAGCAGCAGCAGGCCCAGCAGCAACCACAGCAGCAGCCAGCGCAGCAGCAGGGCCAGGCGCAGCCTCCCATGATTGCTATCCCCACGGGCCCGGTGTTCAGCATCGACGTCGAGTGCGTCGCCACGGGCATGGACCACAACAGCCGCGCCGTGGCGCACATAGCGCTCGTCAATCAGTTTGAGCAGGTGCGCACCGCTTCCTGCCAGGCCCTGGCTTCCTCTCCCTCAGAATTCTTGCAGATCGGCGCCCTCACCCGCTACCGCCCGTGCCGCCCGCCGCCGCTGCAGGTCGTGCTCAACTTGTTCGTGCAGCCCAGCCAGCCCGTCACGTCCTACCTCACACAGCTAACAGGTGAGGACCGTCGCCGCTGCTGCTGCCGGCCGCCCTTCTGGGACTGTCCCCGGCCGCCCGCCCCTGCCCGGCAGCACCACGGCATCGCAGCGCGCCCACACACCCCGCTGCCTCTCTCCGCTTCAACCCATGACGCAGGGCTCACACAGGACTTGCTGGACCGGTTCGGCATGCCGCTGGAGACGGCGCTCACCATCTTGCGGCAGCACCTGCCGCGCAACGCCGTGCTGGTGGGGCAGAACATTGGGCAGGACGTGTCGTGGCTGGGGCTCAAGGAGGGAGTGGACTTTGGCGGACTCATCGGTGAGCCAACGCACGCATGCAGCAGCCATCCATGTGTGGCTAGCATCACCTGGCAGCACGTCAGCAGACCTGGCGGCGCGTTGGAAACAGGGCTGGAGCAGCAGGATGAACGGTGCCTACCGTTGCTTCTGCTTGCTCGCTTGGCTGCGCAGACCTTGCGGGGCTCTACCGCGTATGGAACCCCACGTACAACAGCTACACTGTGTTTGGCCAGGACCAGGTGGCCAAGGTGCTGCTGCAGTGGGAGCTGCCCGAGGACCAGGTGCAGCACAACGCCGTGACGGACGCCTGCAAGAGCGTGCGCCTCTTCACGCTCTACCACCAGCTGCACCAGGTGCCCGGCGCCTGGCAGAACGCGCAGCGGGCGCTGCTGCAGGCGCCGCCGCTGCACTCGTTCGCCAAGCGCAACCCTACGTACGAGGGCGTGTGCATGGGCAACCGCAAGACGTGCACGTGCGGGGCGCCCTTTTTCTCTTGAGGGTGTGGCTGATGGGCTGTAGTGGGCGAGGGATGCGCAGAAACCAAACCCATGTCGACTCTGTGACGAAACGGGCTCTCTCCTGCTTGTCAACCCGTACTCTCGCAAGGACCGCCTGTCCTTGATGCTTGCTTCTTCATGTCCGCGGGGCTCTGGTTGAGGGGAGAGAGAGCGGACGCAGTTCGTCAGCCTGGCTGCGCTGTGCTTTTCATCTGGGCACATGCAGGCGCCAGGTCGGTATCAGCAGCGGGGGCACTCGGGTAGGGGGATAGGGGACGTGTGCGCGTAGCAGCGCGTGAGTGATTGCCGGGTGAGCAGCGGTGGCAAATAGGCGCAGAGTGCGTGTGGCCTGCTGTGGAGCGTTTGCTGGCCAGTGTTTTCTGCGGCGCTTACGCATGCATTCTTGTCTCGCACGGGGGGGCTCTTGCCACCTGGCCAGGGGCAGGTTGTCTTGCTTGCACTGTTGGTGTTGCTGCGGTGACGATGATGCGGTTTGGCCTGCAGCACCTGACAGCCCCGGCAGACTTGCGCAGGGAGGCTCTCGACGCGCCTGACCTGCCTGCCAGCAACGCGGTTGGGGTGGTGATGGTGTGTGTGTGTGCGCTTGCAAACGGGGCGGCCCATGGTGTGCGCCCGCCGTGTGTGGCCTGCAGGGCGCCCGTGCATGCGCATGCTGTGTGCGTCGCCAACAGCACTTGCGGTGCTGCCATGTGCGCTTTGCTTCAGTGACTGCGTGCACATGTGGCCAGCTAGCGCACTGCATGCCAGTGCTTGCCTGCGGCCTCCTGTCCTGCGAGCTCGACTCTTTTCCATGTGTTTGACAGACAACGGGTTTACATATTGGAACGTCAGCCCCACGGATGTTGCGGCACTTGAGAGGTGTGCGTTTGTCGTTCTCCTGTTCTTGTCCGTTTGGAAAGCGTGGAAGGCGCAGAGCGACCTCTTGGGCTGGTGCATTGTTTTGGTTCGTGGGCAAGGGCTTTTGCACTCGGTGGGAAATCTCTGGCTACATGATGAATGCCTGCAGTCCCGTACGCCGCGCAAGGGAGATGGAATGCTTCTCTCTCCACGTGTCGCAAGAACCGTCTGCAACCTCACCCCCTGGGAGCTCCCTGCACGTCCCCGTGCATGGCTGGCAGGCTGCACACGGCAAGAGAAGAGAAAGCGCTAGTCGAAATCAGAGTCTTCGTCGCTGGCTGTCCGGTCCACCGTGTTGATGGCCTTGCGGATGGCGCTGGGCTTGGCTGCTCGCGCCTCCTCCTCGTCGTCCTCGTTGCGCAGTGGCTCCTCAATCACCTGCAGCCCGGCATTCATAGGTGCAGCAGTGCGTCACGTTGCTGCCGAACGTGCTGCCCTCCCCGCTTGCTGTTGGCTTCCCAGGCTGCTGCCCGCCGCGGCGCTGGCCCCACGCTGCCGCCGCGCACCGCCCCCACACGAGAGCCTGGTCCACCCGTAAAGCGTGCGTCCACCGCACCGCCCTGTACTCGCACACAGGTGTGCCTATCTCACCTCTGCCTGGTACATGAGGTCCTCGAGCGCCGACGTCTCAAAGTCGTCCAAGGCGCCCAGCCCGTCAAAGCCCACCACCTGGCCCACCACCATGCCCGTGCGGAAGAAGATGACGCACGGGAGCATCTTGATGTTGAGCTTGACGGTGAAAAAGGGAGAGTCCTGCAGCACAGCAGCATTCGCGCCGCGGGAATGCCACGCACGGTGAGGTTCCATCTACTCAGCACACACGCATGGTGTGCCAGTGTGAAAACCAGTGTGCGCTCACCGGTGCACTGAGCTTGATGAAGCGTGTTGTGAAGTGCCTGCGCGCCAGGATGTTGAGGTGCTTGTCCATGATCTTGCACCGCTCAAAGTCGCGGTGGAAAAAGTGGCACACCACCAGCTGCGTCTTGGTGGTGATTTCGAGGAACTCGCCCTCGGTGATCTCCTGCACCTCCCCGTGCCCCTGCCGCTGCATGATGACGCGCCGCTCCTGCTCCGACTTGAGCTTGGCAATGCGCTCCTCGTGCAGCTTCTGGAGCTCGGCGTCGTCCAGCAGGTCGTTCACGTTCAGGGCAGTCACGCCCTGCCCCTGATTGGACTTGGAGCCGGCATCCACCTCCTGCGTGTGTGCCGGTGGAGGGGCATGCCGCGTACCGGTGGGGCCCGCTCCGTCGGCGGGTGCCCCATTGCCACTGCCAGCACCACCTGTGCAGCTGCAAGATCACGTAGTAGCTGCTGCTGCTGCTGCCTCTGCCTCTGTGCTCTTGCAGCTGGAGGGCACGCGGCCAGAGCCGCGCACACCCAAGAGGACGCGCGCAGGGAGCCTCAGAACACACGCCGGGCGAACGCATTCCAGTGGCGCTCACCTTTTTGTAGTCGCGGATGGCTGCGAGCATCGCCTGGCTGTGCGCAATCGAGTTCATGGCCGAGCCGAACTGCGCTGCGTCCGTCGCATAGCGCCCTTGCTGCCCAGGCTCCTGCAAGCACGAACGCATTGGCGCCGCACTCGCTGCTCAGTCGTTGCTCTTGCGGCGGCGTGCCGCTGTAGCTTTCGAACCCCACGGCTTCGGAGGCCGAACGAGGAGGATGCGCTACCGCACGCACCATCTTGGTGCTGTTTGCTGTGCGAGTGGCGTGGGCTGTGTGATTGGCGGAGTGATCTGCTCGCTGTGCGCTGCTCTCTGTCGAGGACGTTTGACCGCAGCATGGGCAGCATGAGTTTGACTTTCAGGCCGCGGTCCAAAATCACGCTCATTTCCCAAGCACGGCATCCCGCACAACATCGGTCTTGGCGCAGTCGGCCGCCGTCTTGCCGTCCGCGTTCTGTGTGCCCGCCGACGCGCCGTGCTGCAGCAGCAGCTTGATGATGGCCAGGTGCGAGTTGATGGCCGCCAGGTGCAACGCCGTGTTCCCCTGCAGCACACATGTGTGGAGAGGCCAGGGGGACGCACCATGATTGCCTAGCCAAAGCGTCGAGCCGCCGACACGCCTCCTCCCCAAAACACACGCAAACACACCTGTTTGTTGGCCGCCGCCACGTCCGCGCCCGCCTGGAGCAGCGCCAACGCCCTATCCGCCTTGCCCGCCCGCGCCGCTAGGTGCAGCGGGGTCCACCCCTCCGCGTTCACCGCCTTGACGTCCGCGCCCTTGGCCACCAGCAGCGGAATGAGCTCCATGTCCCCCCTGCAACCACCACACGCCCACATCACGCCCGCCTTGAGCCATCGCACATGGCGGCAACCCCCAAGGCGCTGCCGCCGATGGTGCATGTACACGTGTCGGTGTGCAAGTCCGCCGCCGATTCTCGAGGCACCACAGATCAGCAGCAAACACGATGAGGCACCCGCCCAGGCCAGCTACTGCTGGCACGCATCACCGCGCGTCCACCCACCTGGTGGCCAGCAGGTGCAGCGCCGAGACAAAGTCCTGTGAGGGCTGATTGGCGTTGGCGCCGCGCTCCAGCAGCAGCTTGACCAGCTCCGTCTCGCCGTCTTCAAGCGCGGCGAGCAGGGGCGTGCGCCTGTCATAGTCCACAGGGTCCACCATGGCGCCTGCACGCTAGTCACGTGGCCTCACAACACCCACACAATTGTCATGAAGGTGGCACACCTGATTGCACCTCTGTAGGTCTGCGTGCCAGAAAGGACGTTGATGTACCAGGGGTCAGCAGTGCTGCGCTGTCCGGGGCTGGACGCTGGCATGCCCGTTCCCGTCAAGGTGCCGCACGCCTGTCACTGCCCAACGTGCCCGCACCGCACCTGCGTCCAGCAGGATGGTCGCGGCCTCCCGGTGGCCCTCGGCCACCGCCACCGCAAGGGGGGTCTTGTCCAGGGGCTCTACAGTCTCGCCCTTGAGCATCCAGTTGCCGTTTGAGTACTCACTGCACCAGGCGGGCGAGGGCAAGCCGTGGCACAGGTGACGGGGACGAGCGGCACGGGCATCACCGTCCCACCAGGGGTGTGCTGCGCCCTTGGAGGGACTAATAGTGAGTGGCTTTAGGGTGTCGCGTGCAGCAGGTCACGCATGTGCATGCACAGCCAGGCAAGCCCAGCCCGCGATGCGCAGGGACGCACACAGGGGTGCTTGCCACACATGGCTGTACCAGATGTGAAGCTCACCACACACGAGCGCGGCCATGCGCGCACCTGCTGTCTAGGTTCTGCATGTCGAGGGTCTCAGGCTTGAGCTCCAGCAGGCAGCGCAGGATGTCGGCCTTTCCCTCGCGCGCCGCGGCGTGCAGCGCCGAGTTGCCCTGGGCGTCAGGCATGTCCAGCACACACGGGTCCTGCTGCAGGATCACCTGCGGGGGAGCGCCACAGGGCAGGTGCGGGTAGCAAGCAGGGGGCCAAGATGATGTACCAGTGGTTAGAAGTGTGAAGTGTGAGGCGCTGGGTGCCACTCTGCTTACAGGCGGTCTCTCGAGGAAGTGGGCACGTGCTGCCCAAGACTAGCTGGTGCTACGCCTGTAGGCCCCCAGGAGCCGTACCCGTGACCCATCTTGGTCATTCACTCGCCTTGACGGTTTCAAGGCTGCCCGCCTCAATGGCCAGGTTGAGCGGCGTGCGCCCCTGGCTGTCCATCACGCGCACGCTCAGGTTGTTGGGGTGCGCCTTATCGCCGGCGCCCGACGGCTCTGCGGCGGCGGCACTGGCCAGCAGCTCCTTGAGCGCCTGGGCGTCCCCGCGCGCGCACGACTCAAAGATCCTGCACGCCATGCCATCGCCACATCAGAGCCGTGTGCCTTGGCCTCAAGAGGCCAGCAGCGCTTTGGAGGAGTGCTGGGTGAATGAGGCGGCACGCGCGAGCATCATCATGTGATACTGCCATGCTGCTGCACAGCGCCTCCTGCATCCCGCTGATCCAGTCCCATACCTCTGCCCCTCCCTGCCGGGAAGAGAGTTAGCCCACCCGCCCTCCTCCGCACAAGGTCACCCTGCCCCCCAAGAAGAAGCCGCTCACCTTGGGTCAGGCCCGCCCAGCAGCAGCCGCACGGCGTCTGAGGACGCCATTTCGTACGGCACGCGACCCGCCATGTCCGCCGCCTGCGCCATCACCACAAGGGACGAGGGATGCTTTGGTACACACCCAACTGCCCCATTGGCTGCACCATGGCGCTTGCACGTGCGAATGAGCTCATGAGACCTGCTGCGAGGCGCGCCGCGACGTACCCAGGCCCTCAAGAGTAAGAGCGCACGCACCTCAGGGTCGGCGCCCAGGCTGAGCAGCAGCTGGCACGTCTCGAGCGTGCGGCTCTTTGCGTTGGCGGCGAAGTGCAGCGGAGTCGACCCCCTGCCGCCGGCACCACAAACACAAGTCACCCGCGTGACGCACTGCATGCTGCATGCGGCTCCTCCCTGCAGCTGCACAGGTCCTCCCAGAGGCTGCTGCTGCACGCCGCGCACCGCATGTTTGGCACCGTCACGTCGGCGCCCAGCCGCGCCAAGGTCCGCACCGTCTCCACGTTGCCCCACAGCGCTGCAATGTGGATGGGCGTCTGCCCCATCTGCAGCACCACCACCAACAGCGCTGCGATCTGATGAGCTTCTGGATCGTTGCGCGTGCCTAGCTGCTGTCTGCCCTCCTCGCGCCAATCTGCCCACGCACCTGGTTGGAGACGCTGACAGACAGGCCCTGCTGCGACAGCGTCTCGATCGCTTCGTGCTTGTTGTCGCGCGCAAGGCTCAGCATCGTCATGACAGTGTCCATCCTGCCCCTGCTGCTGGAGAGCAAGCTTCTTGAGTGTACAGGGCGCTGCTGCAGTGGATAACGCCCTTGAGGTGGAGAAGGAGGGGGCGCGGAGGACCCAGACCTCCGTCCCGCCTCCGTCCCGCCTCCGTCCCACCAGGCACGCCACACCCTGCATGAATTGCACGATACACACCTCTTCATGTTCAGGCAAGTTCAACAAGGTGCACAAGGCGCAATCGTCCTGAAGCGGTACACGTACAGCTGACATCATCTTACAGCACAGCGGCCAGAACAGGAGCTAGACGCCAGCCCCGCCAGGAGTCTGCTGGCGCCACTCCTGGATGCTGCTCCTGAGCTGGTGGTTGGGGATGAGCAGCTTGTGGGGCAGCGGCGCGTTGGACATTGGGCTGGCCTCGCTGGACCTCAGCCACTGCTCAATAGCGCTGCGCTCGTACGAGTAGCCGTCTCCCGCAATCACCGGGTCGGCCATCACCTCCTGCACGGCACGCCCACGCGCCAAGTGCCATCATCACACCTCCGCTTCGCGTGATCAGCTCGCCCTAGCATCACCGCAGTGTGGCGCAAGCACGCACCCACCGCCAGTGCCGCCATGCGTCAGTGTGCAACGTGAACCAGAAGGCGCACCTGGGTGATTGGGCAGACGAAGAGCGCGTTTGCCGTGCTGGCACTGACTGCACCAGCGCTGCTGTGGCGGTCAAACGACGTGCGGCTGGAGAAGGACGTTCCGTGCGGCACGGCGGCTGCCCCCGCGGGCCAGGGAGGCGCCGAGGGGCGGTCGTGCTGCGCGTGCTGCGCCACCGGCACGCCCACGGCGTACTGCGTGGCGCCATACCCGTTGAACGACGTCGACTGAAGCGGGTACGGCTGGTGCTGGGGCGGGGCGGCAGGCGGGAAAGCAGCAGCAGGAGCCAGTGGCTGGTGCGGCGCGTAGGTGTAGGGTGCTGGTGGCGGCAGGCGCGGGCGTGGGCAGGGTGCGGGATCAGGGATGTGGTAGGGCAGGGCGCGTGAACGGCCCAGGAGGCCCATGCGCTGAATGGCCCGGAACTGCTCGGGCACCTCCATGAGGGCGTTGAGGGCGAAGCAGGCCTCCATGCGCGAGGGGTCCGAGGCGTAGTCCTTGAAGATGTCGGTGGCGCAGCAGAACTGGAACTGCGGCGGCAGCACGGGCAGGAGCAACAAGTGCACGGTGG
>QAXK01000466.1:0-23152 GCA_004335735.1 Chlorella sp. KRBP
GCGCCCGCCAAACGCCATGCTCGACATGTCGTCCAGCTTGGTCTGCGTGTGAGAAGAGGGGGTGGCAGCGTAGCTGGTGTGAGAACGTGCTGTGAAGAGGAGGGGGTGGCAGAGAGCACGAGCACGTGCTGTGCAGTACTGCCACGACGAGGCAACGGCGAGCGCCACACAGGTGCAGACTGGCAGGTATGGGGTCCGGATGCGACGGCACACATGCACCGTTGTTTGAGGAGCCGTGCGGGGCCGTGACAACGCAACAGCATGCGAGGGGCTGGTGATTCTACTGCCCCTTGAGCAGAGCCAGCAGGACGAGCGCACACTGCCTGGTGCGTACTGCTCTAAGTGAACCCACCGTGAGCAGAGCCTTTTCGTTGGGCAGCAGGAAGAGCGCAAAGAGAGCACTGGCCAGTGCGTCCTAGCTCTTAAGCGAACCCACCTTGAGCAGAGCCTTTTCGTTGGCCAGCAGGAAGAGCGCGAACAGGAGCATGAGCGCGCCGTGGCCAAAGTCGCCAAACATGACGGCAAAGAGGAAGGGGAAGGTCATGATGCTGAAGACGGTGGGGTTGACCTGCGGCGCGTGCAGCGGCGCGCAGGCGCACACCGGGGCCAGGATTGCTGAGCGTGCGCACGCAAGACTCGTGCCGTGTGGCGGCGCAGGTAGCAGCGCGATTGCTGTTGTGCGGTATAAAACGCGCGAGAGAGGGACACATCAAGCAGGCGCCAGCACCACACCAGAGCTACCACCAGGCACCACCACCACCATGCCAGTGCACGCTTGTCCACCTGCTGGCATATCGCGTCACACGCCGCAGACCACCTTGCAACATGTGGCTCACCTCGCGGTACCTGGCCACGCCGTAGGCCTCCACAATGGCCTGGAAGCACTCTGTGAACTTGTTGGTGCGGAAGTAGGTAGGCGGTGACTCGTGCTGGAAGCTGAGGGACTGCACGACGGTGCCAACCTGCACGGGCGGGCACATGGCATGCGGCACTCTGTTTAGTCACAGCTGGAAGCTGAGGGACTGCACGACGGTGCCAACCTGCAAGGGCACACGGGCACACGGCACGTGTCGACACTCTGTTTAGTGAGAGAAAGAGGGAGAGCAGCACGAGTGCTGCCTGGCCCCCACAGCAACCACTGTTTACTGCTGCCTGGCCTCTACACCCACCAGAAACTGCAAGTCGCCGCCACTTGCGCGTCAGGCATCCTCCCTTAACCAGCACACCCAGGCCTGCCATACGCCAGGGCCCCACCCGCACACCCGGATGCACTTGCCTGCGCGTCGGAGCTCTGCTGTGCGGCCACACGCAGCACCTCGGCGACCTGAGCCCTGGCGATGCTGGGCACCCACGCCTCCGCCACCAGCACCTGCGCACACGCATGGCGGGTCGGGTATGACATGCGCTGTGAAGGCAGTGCGAAGGCCCCACGCATTTTGTGCGCTCGTGCATTTGGACGGGTCTGCGCTCTATCCATCATGCATTTTTTGGTTCCGGCAAGCAACGAGGCGTCCAGATTGGCTCAGGGCTCATCCCAAACCCTCTCGCCAAGCCCTCACCTTGCGTGACGTGTCCATGCTCATCTTGTTGAGCGTGTGGTAGATTGCCTTCTCGCGGCGCACCAGAGTCACCCACTGGTCCAGGTCTGCGGGGCGGTAATGGGCAAGCAAAGGAATCACGATGATACTGCGAGAAAGCGAGGGAGTGACCGGTGTGCACCAGAGTCACCCACTGGTCCAGGTCTGCGGGACGGCAACTAACGGGAGGAAGCCACGGCGTTGTTAAACGAGGCAAGCGCCGCCGTATGCCCCCCGTGGGGTTGGCGACGCAGCACCTGGGTAGCTGTGGTGTTTCCTGCGCTGGCAGGGCCTGCCCGCTTGCGTTGCCAGCGCGCGAAACCGTGTGCTTGTGTGCTGCTGCTCACGGCTGCCACCCAGACAGCCACCTCCCCAACAGAGCCTCGACGCTGGCGAGTCCTTTGTGACAGCTGCAGCATCGTGACGCCTGTCGTGAACGCCATGTAAGATGATGCTGATGAGAGCCTCTACACCGCACTCCCTCTGCCTCCACACTGCCTCCACACCGCACTCACTCTGCGCCAGGGCCCTGAGCACGTTCTCCCGGTGCGTGCTGCCCGCCGTGATGGTGGTGCTCAGCTCCATCAGGCGCTGGTCCACCTCCACGCTGGCCTGGCGCTGACGCACAGGCTCCTCGGGCAGGGGGTACCGGTTGGCGCCAAAAGCCTCGCAAATCTGCACAGAGAGAGCACCGAGAGAACACGCATGGACCAGTCATGCACCATCTGCTTGCAGGTGTCAAGTCACTGTGGTGGCGGTGGCGACATGCCCTGCGCAGGGCTGACTGCCATCGTCCTGTGGTGCTGCTCGCCGCTGAAACGCTTTCGCCAAGCCCGCACGCGCTGAGCCTGGCCCCTGCAAGCGCTATGCCAACGGCGGGCGCTGTGGAAGCAGAGCACAGCCTGTGAAGCGAGGACGCACCTTGGTGACCTTGGCCTTGGCGCGGTCGCCCGAGGAAAAGGCGATGAAGACGCACTTTTCGACCTTGTCGCCGCTGGCCGGGTCCTGCGGGGGGCACGCACGTGGCGAGCGTTTGCACACTCAATTGTGTGAAGTTAGAGGGCGAGCGTGTGCACAGCGTGTGAAGTCCGACGGCGAGCGTTTGCACAGCGTGTGAAGTCAGAGGACGGAGGGTAGCCACAGGGATACCTCGTACGCCGTCATCTGTGCTTGTGCGCGTGGCATGCCCGAAGCCACACTCCAGCTGCAACAGCACACTGCCACCTTGTGAGAGGCTGCTCAACCACACGAGCGTCCCCACACGCACGCCCACCCTTGCCGCAACAGGACCGCTCCTCCAACGCAACGCGTGACTCACGATGACGGCTCCGACAGGCGCGGCGCGCACGAAGACGTTGCCGCGCGTGGCGCGGAACAGCAGCCGCTCAAAGCCCAGCAGCTTGTCCTGGGCAATGAGGCCCGCCACAAAGCCCAGGCGGCCCTTGTCAGCCAGGCCGCCCACCTGCGTCCAGTACACCACGCGTGCGGCACAGGTGCGCCTGCATGAGGATGGTATCCATATGTACCCACTTAAACCTGGACAGCCGCCCTGGCCGAAGGCATACAGGTGCGCCTGCTGTGGTGTGGCCATACTAAGGAGCCTCTGCCCTGCGTGCCGCCTGCCTTGGTGCTGGCCGCTGCAGGGCACCGCCATGGCCTGGTGCGGGCCGCTGCAGCCTGTTCCTGCCCTGCTGTGTCGCTGCCTGCGCGCCGTTCTTACTCTGCATGCTGCTGCCGTGGCACTGGCGCGTGTTGCCCTGCCCCGTCTGCTGCGCTGCGTGCCACCCGCGTGCAAAGGCCGCTGCTGCTACCCTCATCTGCCCTGCTCTGCCGCTGCGTTCCCCTGCCACTGCCCTACATGCCATCCTGGTGCTGGCCGTAGCCCAGCTGTCTCCATATGCTGCCCCATCCCGGGTGCAGGTGCTGCCAGCTCGGGAGGCAGCACAGCGGTCCCTCCCGGCTGCTGCACTGCATCCTGAAGCGCTGTGCGCGCTGTGCCCGGCGCCTCATGTTATTAGCGGGCGCTCACCCCTGCCTCGTTGGCCAGCAGCGGCGCCGAGATCTCCTGCTGTGAAGGCGTGGGCACCACGCTGGACGCGTCGCGCAGCGCCTGCTGCCTGGCCGTGTCGAAAAACTGCGAGCCCCGCTCCAGCAGCAGCTGCGGCGGCGGGACAACGGTTGGCGGGCGATCAGTTAGTCATGAAAACCGAGTCATGATTTGATGGTCCTGATCCTGCAGGAAAGGCGCCTCACCTGCAGCTCGGTGAGCTCGGCGCGCGTGCGCGAGAGGCGCTCGTTGTTGCTGTTGATCTGCAGCACCTCGGTCTCCAGCTGCTCGAGCTGGGCCTGCGCGAGCACGAAGCAGGCTACCCCACAAGCACATTGGCACTGCGGCTGCGCCTGGCTGGATACGCTCCATCTCCCGCGCCTCCTCGCACCTCCAGCTCGTCGATTGAGATGACCTTGTTGAATGGCGAACGCGGGGCAATCGCAATCTGCGCCTTCTCGACCTGCGCACACGCACCCAGGCGTCCCAGGCGTGCTAATCGAGCGAGCGAGTGAGGAAGACGCGCCGCTGGGCGCCGTGGTGGCTGCTGCGCAGACTCTGCGACTCGCCCCGCGCACCTCTCCCGTCAGGAATCGAAGCTTTCTCGCCAGCTCCTCGCAGCGCTTGACCTGGTTCGCGAAATTGCGCTGGAACGCGCTCTTGTCCGTGTGCAGGTCCCTGAACTGGAGCAGTCCTATGTCGCCCAGAGCCTCGACGACGTCGTGGGCCGAGTCGCCGGGCACGATCAGCTGCGCAGGGAGCACGCGAACGCGTTGCTGAGGGCCACGGCGCGCCTGGCGAGGCGGGCTGGGCTCGCGACCCGGGTTGTCGTCAAGCAGCGCGAACGCGAGCGCGTTCGCGCTGCAGCGCACCTGCACCAGCTCCATCTGCTCGCTCCTCCACAGATCGATGTTCTGCAGCCCCATGCTGAAGAGCTGCGCCATCGCACTGCTCTGGGCGCCGGGAGGAGCGCTCACGACGCGCTGCGGCAAAGGCAAAGGCCCGCGCGAGTCTCTGCAGGCTGTGCAAACTCTCTCCCTCCTAGCTAGCTCCTCCGTGGAGGTCCTCTCCGCCTCCTTTTTGCAAGGTTAGGGTTAGGGTTAGGGTTTGGGTGAACTGCGAGGAGGAACTGGGGCGAGGATCAGGAGGGGACAGCCTCCTCATCGCCCTCCCCGCCGGGGCCCCGATGAAGGAGCAGCCGCCGCCGCTCGCGGCGGATCATCTGCATCAGAACAAACTCCTCAGCCTGCGTCCACGTGGGGGCACACAACACAGGGCACACCACCACCTTCAACTTGACGTGCTAGTGCTAGGAGCAGCGTGCGCCCACCCCTGGCACCACGCAACTCGGCTCACCTGCAGCTTCTGCATCTGCATGCGCACTTGCCAGTGCAGGTTCTGCAGCGCCTCCTCCTCCACCTGCAGGGCCCTCACAATGTCCTGCACACAGGGCGGGCGCCACACAACGTGCACACAACGCTCGCGCCCCGTCAGAACACGCCCCCCACACCACCACCAGCCAGCGGCAAAGGCGCCAAGACGCACCTTGGGCCCAAGCGTCGCGTATGGGATGGGCAGGCTGGGCGGCGCTGACGCCGCTGGAGGAGGGGCCACTGCCGTCGCTGCCACCACCGTTGGAGGGGCTGCAGGTGCCGCCGCTGCCGCCGCCGGTGCTGCTTGCTTCGCCGGTGCCTTGGCTGCTGCTGCTGTTGCTTTCTGCTTGGCCTTGCCGCCCTCCGCTGCTGTCTTTTTAGGCGGCTGGGAGGTCTTTTGCTTCTTGGCCTTCTGCTGCGCGGGGGGGCTGGCGGGACCATCTATTGAGTCATCCTGCTGCTGCTGCTGTGGCTGCTTGCGCTTGCGTGGCGCTGCCTTGTGTGCTTGCTTGGGTGCCTGCTCCTGCTCCTCTGCACCACCCTCGCCTGCTGCGTCGTGCTGCTCGTCCCGTGGCAGGGCCTTGCGCGCCCTGGACGCCCTCGGTTTGGCTGGCGGTTTGACGGCAGGCCGCTGCTCCGCCGGTGCTGTTTCCTCTGCCTGTGCAGCGCCCTGCCCAGCGTCCAGTAATCCCCCTGCTGCAGCCTGCACCTTCCTGCGCCCTCGCTTCGCCGGCGCGGGCGCTGCTTGCTGTGGTTGCTGGGTGTCCCCTCCTGGAGGCTGCACCGGCTTGCGGGACCGGCTGCGCCCTTGCTGGGTGGGTGCAGGCTTTGGCTCTGGCTGCTGCTGCTGCTGCTGCTGCTGCTGCTGCTGCTGCTGCTGCTGCTGCGTCCCCGGTGGCAATGCCGCGTGCGCCTCCGCTTGCTCAGCGGCCTCCTGCCCATCATCCAAGCCGTGCCCGTCATCCTGGTGCGCCTCCTGCCCGCCCTCGTCCTCCTGCTGCAGCTCCTGCTGCTGATCTCCATCTTCGCTGGGCGCGTGCGGGCCAGCGGGTGCGGCTGTGCCAGCCATGGCTTAAGCAGGAGTTAAAGAGCTGATCCCTCTTGCTAATATGGCGCTGCTTGGCACGCTCCTCCACGCTCCGAGTCTGAGCCCGCGCAAGCCGCGACGATTGCGCGCGCCACCTCCACTCCTTCTCCTACCTCGCACGAAGCGTCAGGATGATGCAAGCGATGCAACGCCGCGGTGGCACGCTTCGCCCAGGCGTCCGCAATCAGGGGGAGGCCTCGCACAGACGTGTCGTTCCTGCAGCGGCCTCCACGGCCACCACAGCAGCGCCTCCATCGAGGACGCTCACTGGCGAGGGGCGCTCCCACGAGACCGACGTGGTCGTCATCGGTGCGCACTTGCTCTGTTCTACCTGTGCCACTCGTTCGAGTGCACGAGTGGTGAGGAGGCCGCAGACCCACCTCCTGCTGCTCCGCTGGCTGTGCACAGGCAGCGGCATCGGAGGTCTCACCACTGGCGCGCTGCTGGCGCGATACGGGCTCAAGGTGTGCACCTGCAGCCAGGCTGGAGGGTCGCGAGCGCACGCGCTGCGTGCTGTGCTCACCTCGCCGCACGTCCGCCCTCTGCAGCAGTGACATACAGCTGCAGCAGTCAGTGATCACAGTGAGGTGCTCCTCGTAGCCGAGGTCGGACGTCAGGGCTACGGGTGCGTGCGTCGACTGGTCCTGTGCAATGCAGGTCACGGTGGTCGAGAGCCACACCGTGCCGGGCGGCGCCTGCCACACCTTTGACCGCCAGGGCTACCACTTTGAGTCTGGCCCGTCGCTCTACTCTGGCATGACCAGCAGCGGCAAGGAGGCCAACCCACTGGGCCACGTGCTCAAGGTGGGGTGAACTCAGGGCCCAGGGGATCAATGAAGGTCCACAGGGTCAGCAGTGACGAAGATGAGGCAGCAGCCCAGGCCAGAGCGCAGCCCAGCACTTGAGCGGCGCCACACCCCTTTGTGTGTGACAAGACCCGCGTGCGCTGTCAGGACCTATAAGTAGCCTAGTTAGGCAGCTCGTAAGCGGTGCCTTTCACACCACGTGTTGGGTGCCCGGTGCCTGAGTCGTTGCTCGTCATGCCGACGCATTGCGACGTCATTGTGACGACGTCATTGCAGGCGCTGGGTGAGGAGCTCGAGTGCGTGTACTACGACAGCTGGAACGTGCTGGTGCCAGAGGGGCAGTTCCTCACAAAGGTGCGTGGGCGTGAAGGAGGGTGTGTCAAGTGGCTCATGTTCCTGCAAGCAGTCCTCTCACTCTCTGTGGCAGTCCTTCTGGGCAAACAGGGCCAACCTGTTGCGTGATTTAACGATTGAATGCCGCAGATTGGCAGCGACAACTTCAAGGAAGTGCTCACCAAGATCCGTGGGCCTGAAGCAGTGGCAGAGTGGCAACGCCTGCTGGTGAGCTGCTTGCTCACACTACTGAACAGGTGGTGGTGGCGTGCAGTGCAGTGTGGTACAGCCGCAGCGCACCGGTGGTGGTGGTGGCCACCCGGCAGCGCCTGCTGTTAACATTGGCGTTGGCGGCGGCGGTGGTGGTGATGGTGGTGGTGGTGGTGGTGGCCCTGCCGTGGGCAACACTTCCCTCGCTGCAGTCCCACCCTACTGTTACTCACTACGTGGCTATCCCAAAGCGGGTCCTCACCCTGAAACAACAATGCTTCACGCTCGTGTGCCGCGTGTGCTTCTACCGCACCACCTACACCTGCAGGATTACATGCGCCCCCTGGCCAAAGCCTCCACGCTCATGCCCCCGGCAGCGCTGCGAGGGGATCCGGGCGTGATGCTCACGGCGTTCGGGCGCTACCTGCCATCGCTGCTGGCCGCGGGTCCTGTGGCCGCTGGCCTCACCGCGCCCTTCTCCAAGGTGCGTGTGTGTGTGTGGTGAGCTTTACATCCGGTACAGCCATGTCTGGCAAGCAGATGCCAATATCAATTCGCATGCAGCATGGGCAGGCACCTCGTGTGTGTGTGTGTAGGTTGCAAATGGGGCCTCGGGCCGCATCAACCAAGGCAGCACGGATGAGCAGCGAGGAAAGACTAGGCACCAGCCCAGGCCAGAGCCAGAGGTGTTGTCAGAGTGTTTGTTCAATCATGGCCTTTTGCGGCAGCCTGAGTCTGGCAGGTTTGCTTGTCCTGTCACACTTGCCACAGTCTTGGTGTAGTGCCGCTCATGTGCATGCGTGCTGCTGGGTGGTGACGCAGGTGATGGAGGGGCGCGTGAAGGACCCCTTCATCAACAACTGGCTCAACCTGCTCTGCTTCCTGCTCAGCGGCCTGCCTGCCGACGGGACCATTGCCGCCGAAATGGCCTTCATGTTCAACGAGTGGTACCGGCCGAACTGCGTGCTGGAGTTTCCAATCGGCGGCAGCCAGGCGCTGGTGTCTGCGCTCGTCAGGTGAGGTCTAGGGTTAGGGCTAGGGTTGGCGGCGACGTGGTACCAGCCAGGTGCTCGCAGATCTGGTTTTATCCTGTTGTTGCGGCAGCAAAGCATTCGTAGTGGCGGCGCTGATCATGTGGCCCCACCGTGCCGCAAGACTCCGCCCTGGCCCTGTCTCTGTTCGTTGCGGGGCCTGTCTCTGTTTGTTGCTGTCTTTGTTTGTTGCGGGGCACGCAACAATGCGTTCACTGCAAAGCCCTAATCACGTGCATGCTGCAGGGGCCTGGAGAAGCACCAGGGGCGGCTGATGCTCTCCTCCCACGTGGAGCGGGTGCTGTCCGAGGGAGGCAGGGCGGCGGGCGTGGTGCTGCGGGGCGGGGGCGTGGTGCGGGCACGCAAGGCCGTCGTGTCAAGTGAGTGTGCCTGCTGATTGATATGGCATGCACGCACCGGCTGCAGCACATATGGACTTGCGGTTGTCACATGGCTTGCAAATGCCTGGCTCAACCTCCCACCTACCTGCTTTCCCTTTCTTCCACAGGGTGCCAGCGTGTAGGACACACATCAAGCTTCTCCCGACCCATGCGCTCCCCCTGCCATTACCCTTCCTTTTTCAGGTGCCAGCGTGTAGGACACGCATCAAGCTTCTCCCGACCCATGCGCTCCCCCTGCCATTACCCTTTCCTTTTCAGGTGCCAGCGTGTGGGACACTGTCAAGCTCCTCCCCCCAGAGCTGGTGCCAGAGCAGTACCGGCGCACGGCCCTGGCCACACCCGCCTGCCCCTCATTTATGCACCTCCACGTGGGCTTTGACGGCAAGGGTGAGAGCTGCAAGCCCTCTACATGTTCCGCTTTGCATCGCCCTCACTGCTGATTGCCGCAGAATCATTGATGTGGAAGCGGCAGACGTTCACCTCTGTTAGAGCACTGTACGCACACATGTGTTTGAGACAGCGACGCGCACACATCTGCTGGAGCCATATCTGCTCTAACCAGGCACCTCTTAGTTCAAAGGCCTTGCGAGCGCACCATTTGTGCCTGTCATGCAAGGCAAGTCCTGAGGTGCGCGGCCAGGAGTGCCGCGTGCCACAAGGAACCACAAGGAACGTCTTTTCACGACGCCATGGCGTGGCAACGCAGATGCTAGAAAGCATGCATCTGCCAGCATTGAGGAGCAAGTTTGCTGCCGCTGTGCCTGCTTCTGAGGAGCTGCTGCGTCTGTGCTCATCCCAAGCGGTTGCTGCATCGACATCTTGCCTCGTTGCTGATCCGTGCTGCCTTGGATTATGCGGCCTGCCGACCCGTTTGCAAGCTACACACACAGCTGCACTGTCCCGAGTCTTCTGCACCTGTGCTTGTTGCCTGCAGACTTGGAGGGCATCCAGAGGGAGATCCACCACATTGTGGTCAACAGCTGGGACAAGGGCGTGGACGCTGAGCAGGTGCGAAGAGCGCGATCTTGGTTGCTTTGTGCCTTCCGCACTCCTGAACGAACGTTTGCTGCGTGCACAAATGCCATCAGCCGGCCGTGGCCGCTTGGCATCGACTCGCACCCACATGTACGTGCACACTAGGGACACCCTCAGAGTGCGAGTTCGCACTCTGTCCCCTGTGCCACCTGTTGGAGAGAACAGGAGCTTACAATCGACAAGCCCTGTTGCCCTTCCCATCGCAAAATTGACAAGTTTTGTTCCAACATTGCCGCGTGAATCCTCCTGTCCTGCAGCACCGCGGCACCTGCCGTGAACGCCATGCAATGATCTGATGAGATGATGCCTCTGATGAGAAGATGATCTGATGAGGAGATGAACCAGTGCCACATACTGTAACCGTGTGTGCAGAACGTGGTGCTCATCAGCACTGCCAGCATGCTGGACCCTTCCCTGGCGCCTCCGGGCAAGCACGTGCTGCACGCCTACATGCCCGCCACCGAGCCGTACCGTGTGTGGGAGGGCGTGGACCGCAAGAGGTGCGGCGGTTGTCGTTGGCCCTTTGCCTTCCTTGCGTGTGCTCTGTCCTTGGGCTGTCCTTCTCTCTGTGCGTGCGCCTTTGACCACGACAATCTTCATCATGGCATGACGTTCACGACAGGTGTCATGATGCTGTAGCCGCCACAAACGATCGCCAGGCAGGCCTCGCCACGCAATGACAATGCTCAGAGTGGAGTTCGCTGACTGGCTAACTCACTCACTGCCTCGCTCACATGGCCTGCAGCGAGGAATACAAGCGGCTCAAGGAGGAGCGGTCGCAGGTGCTCTGGAAGGCCGTCGAGCGCGTCATCCCAGGTGCGAATTCGATTAGACAAGACACTGCCAGCGTGACTTGTTACCTTGTCTTGCAGCTGGGCAGACAGACGCGCGGCATCAACCCAGGTGCGGGCACGTGCGGAGCCGTGCTTGCATCTCTTTGGATCTGGGATCTCAGTCGTGCGAGGGAAGAGCCAAAGCACCCAAAGGTCCGCAGCGCGCGCAGAGCTGTGGTAGCCGTTGGACGCTCTGTTGTGCCAGGCAAAACCACCACGCACGCATGCTGTCGGGTAGAGTACATGCCACAGCCTTGCGTCACGGCCTTGCATCCCTGTGATGAGGTGTTGCTGCTCAAGCATCGCATTTGTCCCATGGGACGCGCATTATCGCCCACACAAGCGGGGCCAGCACGCACAAGCCAACACCCTACACTACAGTGGTGCTCGCCGCTGCACCCACGCACTGTGCTGCCTCGGTTGATGCGGCCTGAGGCCCCGTTCGCAAGCTACACACACACACACACACGCACCCGCTCCCACACTGTTGCGCGCCGCGCGCAGACATCCGGCAGCGTGCCGAGCTGAGCATGGTGGGCACGCCTCTGACGCACGAGCGCTACCTGCGGCGGCACCGGGGCAGCTACGGTCCCGCCATCAAGGCGGGGCAGGCCATGTTCCCAGGGCCCACCACGCCCATCCCTGGGCTCTACTGCGCCGGCGACTCGACCTTCCCAGGTGCTGTGCTGTCTGCGCTCATGGGTGGCTTTCCCACTGCAAGCAGTGCTGTGCTGACCCTGGCCTTGGCTTGTTTATTACCGTGGCGCGCATGGCTGGCCATGTGACGCGCATGGCTGACCACGTGACTTGCCTGGCTGACACTGTGTGCGTCGCTTGTGTGCGTGCGTGCATGGCGCAGGCATTGGGCTGCCGGCGGTGGCGGCGAGCGGGACGATCTGCGCAAACACGCTGGCGCCTGTCAGCGCGCACTGGCAGATGCTGGATGCCATGGGCGTGTGAGCGCATGGTTGTGGTGCATGCGCCCGTGGTCCTGCAATTCCATCGACCTTGGACTCCTGCTCTTCAGCCTCCTGCTCTTCAGCAGTTATAGCCTGGAAGTCCCCCCTCTCTCGGAGGTGACGCGTTCGCTTCACGGCACGAGTGTGAGTGCCAAACAGAGCTGGTACTGAACCGAGCGTCCGGGTGAACACAAGAGAGAGAAAGGACCGCTTGCACAAGGACACGGCACAGGCCTCCAGAACCGTGTCAAGCAGCACACCTTTCCGTAGCAGGTCATCAGCAACCGGCCGGCCGAGCCCGGCCTCACATTCAAAGGGAGGCTGCCAAGTAGAGTACACACAGCAATTCAGTTGTTTTGCTCCAGCGCTCGTCCAGCCTCACGAGAGCATCAGGAGCACGCCCCAGGCTGCTCAGCCTCAGGCGGCGCCGGCTCAGACACGCTCAGCAAGCACGCCGCGTGCGCCGCCAGCCGCTCCCACGCCGCCGCCCTGCGCCGCGCCACCAAGCGCTCCAGCCCATTGCGCGAGCAGCCCATCGACTGCTGCTGCTGCTGCAGCTGCTGCTCTCCACCGGCGCAGCACGAGACGCGGCCTTGTCCGCACCCAGCCTCCTCCTCCCGGTGCGTCCCTGCAGACCTTTTCTCTGCCCGCTGCCACGCCTCCTGGTGGTCCAGCAGCCACGGCCCGGCGCAGCAGCGGCCGCCGCCCTCCTGCCACACCACCCCGATGTCCTGCTCCTCCTGCTCCTCCCGCCCCGCCGCTCTCTGCCAAGGCGCTTGCTCCGCCTCGAAGAGCGGGTTGGGCGTGTAGGACGCCGTGGGCGTGCCGTCGCCCTCCCGCGCCAGCTGCCGGACGGCTCCCAGCGCCGTGGTCCGGCGGCTCGACACTGCAGAGGACCGCACCGATCCGAGCTGCAGCGAAGCGGGTGCTTCCTCCTCCGCCATGAACAAGGGGTTGTCCTGGCCCGTGAACGCTGAACGCGAGCCTGCAGCGTCCTGCAGTTGGTGCGCGCTCGCCGCCAGTGGTGCGGAGATCACGAGTCGGTCAGGGTCGATGGCGCAGGTGGCCTCCGGGTCGGAAGCGCCGCGGGTTGGAGGCAGTAGTGGGTCGGAGGAGGCGCGCGGCGTGGCGCAGCGGGACGTGGCGGCGGAGGAAGGCGGAGGGCGGCGCAGCGTCCAGGAGCGTCCGTCCGGGCTGCCCTCCCACACCGACGGGTCCCGGGGCCTACTGCTCGAGACGCCATAGCCGCTGCGGCCCCTCGCCAACGCCAACGCCGCAGCAGCTGCACTGCCGTCGCCCCATGGGCCTGCAACACCAGCGAGCTGGGTGTGGGAGGTGGTGGAGTAGGGCGACGGTGGGGCGCGAGAGGGTGAGGGAGGGGGACGGGGCCAGGGGCCCGTGAGCCTTCGCGGCGCGCTGCGGCACCGCTGCATCTGCATCTGCTGCCCGCAGGCTGCTGCCTCTGCCAGCAGTGACGGTGGCAGGGGCGGCAGCAGTGATAGGGCGGCGGATGAGTCTAGGGCTTGGGTGAGGTGGTGGGGCAGGGGCGTGCGGGCGTGGTGCTGCTGCTGGAGGGCAGGGTGGGCAAAGGCCGAGTCGCGAGTGTGGTAACCCGTCCAGGCAGGTCGCGAGGTGGAGTAGGGCGAGGGCGGGAGCAGGCCCGCTGACACGTGGTAGCCCATGGCGTTAGGGCTCGTAGGCCCTGGGACGGGGCTGACCATGGTGCTGCTGGTGGTGGCGATGGGAGGGGAGGGGAGGGCCAGGATAGGAAGCGATTGACGCCGGCGGGTGGAGACACGTGGCCGTGGCAGCCTCTCTGCTGCTGTCATCGTGGTGGTGGTGGCTGGGTTGGGCGCTTGTTTGTTGCGCGGTTGCGCGGGGGCCTGCCCAGTGCCCACGACCAGTGCGCTGCAGCTGGCCTCGCAATGTCCACCAGCTGCCGCCGCACCGCCCCCACCATGCAGCTCCGACGCTGTGCCTCTAGGGCTTGCGTGCGCCATGCAACGCCGGGGCGACAGCGCCGGCGCCCCACCCCCGCCGCTGGACGAGCCACCCGCCATGCTATCCCACGCCCGGCCAGAACCAGCAGCTGCTGCGCTGGCAGCGGCAGCGGCGGTGACGGTGGTTCCATGTCGGCGGCCCTCAAACGCGCCATAGCAAGGCAGCTGCTCGCGTGTGCGCTTGCCTGCCCGGGACGGGGACAGAAGAGGTGGCGCCACAGCTGCGCCTTGTTGGGCCTCCGAGGCGGGCAGCAAAAGTGCAGCAGGGCGCTTTTCAAGTGGCCCAGCAGCTGCCGCCATGCTGGGGCCAGTGAGCAGGAAGGGTGTCGTGGGCGTTGCAGCGGTGGCGTTGCTGCTGCTTATGTGCTGCGTCGGATGGCACAGCAGGGGAAGGGTGGAGTGGCCGCTGCTGGCGCCATGGTTGCTGGTAGGGTTGGTGGAGGGAGGGCCGTCGGCCAAGCGCAGCATCGCGCCCACACTGAGCTTGAGGGTCAATGAGAGGTGCGCTGCCAGCAGCGAGGCCACTGGCACGCTCAACAGCGCTGCTGCATCGGGTTGGGGCAGCGGGGAGAGGAGCTGCAGCGCTGTGGCGTTGTCAAGGGGGGGCGGCGGCAGCAGCTGGAGGGTGGTGGTGCCCGAGGGAGGTGGATGGTGGGGCTCAGGGGACGACAGCTGGCCAGCAGTCCGCGGTGTGGGCGGTGCGATGCCCGGGGGCGGCAGCGCGCCGTTGACGATGGATGGGGGGCAGACTCGGGCAGGCGTGGCGAGGAGCCGCAGCAGCCGCTCGGCCGCCCGCTCGCACTCCGCCCTGTGGCGCCGCGGCGTGAGCAGCCCGACGGAGGCGCCACAGGAGGAGCTCGCTGTGGTGCCCCGCCTCGACGATGCGTCCGGTACCACCACGCCTGCCAGCGCGAGGGTCGATGGCAGCAGCTGCTGCGGCGGCTGGGGAGGAGATGCCGCCCGATGCCGCTGAGGCAGGGCGAGGAGGCCTAACGGCGCGCGTTGGCCACGCAGCAGCGCGCCAGCGCTGTCGATGCTGCCGCAGCTGCCGCTGGTGTGCCTGCTGCTCCGGAGAGTATCCGAGCCGCGTGCGCTGTGAGACGCCTTTTCAGGCGCCAGAGACGCCTCGCCCGCAGGCCCGGGGTCTGGCATCTCCCGAGGTGATGCTGCGGGCGAGAGGTGGACGCTGCTCGCGCCGCCATCGCTGGTGCCGGGAGCGCCGCCTCTGGAGGAGTGCACGGAGGAGGGACGGCTGGGCCGTTCGTGCATAGGCTCGCAGGCTGGGACCGGAGCAGAAAAGGCCGTGGAAGCGCCCGCGCCAGAGATCGCCAGCAGTGGCCGCCGCTCCTCCTCCTCCGTCTCCGCTTGCCCAACCACCCCATCCACACCTGGGAGAGCGGCAGCGTGGCGGCTGGCTGCTGCCAGCAACGCAGTCCGTGGTGCCGCCGCCATTGCAGTGGCGGCTGGATCCTCCTTCCCGCACTCCACGCCCGCACCGCACACGAACGGCGTGGTTCTTATCATGCCGCCGCCGGCCCTGCCGCCGCCGCTGCCGCCACATCCCGCCATGTTGACAAGCTTGCCCCCATGGCTACCACCGCCTTTTGAAGAGGTGCCCATGCTGCCCAGCGGAAGAGTCCGCAGGCTAAGCATCGCTGCCAGCTGCTGCTCATCCGCCTCCAATGCCCCATCCAATGCCCCAACAGCAGCCGCCAACAATCCCGACTCCTCAAAGGCCCCCAAGCTGGGCACCGTCGACGCCACTGTGGTGCTGCCGCCGTCCCCAGCTTCCCAGCAGCTGCCCTGCGGCAGCAGCGGCGGAACCACCCGTAGCCACATCCTCACGGCGTCTGCGTCCGCGTCGTCGTCGCGCGTGCTGCCATGCCGCAGTGCGTGCGGAGCGGCGTGTAGCCATGCGTCCACAGCACCAGCGCCGACATCCTCTGTGTCCTCCTCCTCGTCAACCTCCTTGACACCCACGTTGCCTGCTGTGGCCGCCCACGTGGCACGTGGGGAGCGCTGCTCAGGCGCTGGCGCGCGTGTGCGGGTGGGCATGGCGGAGGCTAGGGCGTGAGGGTGCTGCAGCCGCCGGCGGACATGATCGTGGTGTGCAGCAGGCACCGAGACCGGTGGCGCCTGGGGCCCTTCACGGCTAGTGTCCTGTTGGTTGTCGATGGCGCTGCCTTGGTGGGGCGGAGGGCACTGTGGCAGCACAAGTTGCAGGCCTGGACGCTCTTGCTGCTGGTGATGGTGATGGAGTTGCTGGCCTGGGTGAGCTGATTGGTCAGTGCTGGCCGGGATGAGGTATGTGGGCGGGAGGGCGTCGGAGGCGTGTCGGGCCAGGGCGGCCTGCCCAGCCTGCAGCTCCTTGAGAGCGTGCAGCAGGCTGTCCCGCGCCAGCTCTGCCTCCTTGAACGCCTGCTTTGTGGTGGCGGGGCGCGTGCCGTTGGTGCTACGTGGTACGGACGCGCGGTGCGGCGGCCAGGCTCCTGCGGCTCCCCACACTGATGCCGCGGTGGGCGTGGGCGCGGCGGACAGCACGATGCTCGTGCCCTGCACGTGGATTCGTGTTGGTGGCAGCGAGCGGGTGAGGGGAGATGTGTGGGCGAGATGTGCGGCGCGCGACATGTACGGCGGCAGACGGACCTTGCTGATGGTCCCCAAGGAGCTGGCGTCGCTGGGGTCGCCCATGAACTCCTTGCTCGTCTGCCGCCGGTGCAGAGCCCACGAAGTGTAGCATTCCGGGGACGTGAAGCTCTGCGCTCGATGCAGGTGGTGTGTGTGGAGCGATGGGCGTGCGCGAGCGAGCAAACGAGGGACGCAGGCAGGGAGCGATATGAAGCCACACTCACCATCACATTGGCGAAGCGCTTCGCCGACGCCACGCTCTGCTGCGGCGTGGCGCCACGCTCCATTGCGCGCGAGGTGGGCGACTCAGATTTCTTGGTGCTTTGGCAGCTGCTACGCGCTCAAGTATGAGAAGGTTGTGCTGTGGAGTTGCTTCTTCAGGGCGTTGATGCGCATGTTGGTGCGGCGCCATGCGCCCCGCCCTCGTGGCGCGACGCCGCTACGTGCAGAAGGATTCTTCCGTCTCCTTGTGTCCTCCTCACCCAACAGCTGCAGCCACATCAGCGCAGGCCCACGCGTGGCCACGTCCAGCTAGGACCACAGTCCCCGCCGCCACCGCTGCCGTTGATGAGCAGCTGAGCCCGGACACAGGGAGCGGCAGAGGCTGCTGCCCTCTGTGAACTACAGGCAGCAGCAGCAGCAGCAGGCGGCAGGCAGCAGGCAGCAGGAGCAGGCAGCAGGAGCAGCAAGGCGCACCTGACGCCGCGCCTGCCCCAGGAGGTGCCCCAGGAGCAGCATGTTCGAGCACGACACGTTCGAGGAGCCGGTGGTGCCTGAGCAGCCGGAGCAGGACGATGAAATCGCTCAGGAGGACGCCTGGGCGGTCATTTCGGCCTTCTTCGAGGAGAAGGGACTTGTGCGGCAGCAGCTCGACTCGTTCAACGAGTTCGTGTCCAACACGATGCAAGAGATTGTGGACGAGAGCAACGAAATCTCCGTGCGGCCCGAGAACCAGTTCAACCCGGGGATGGAGCGCGACGAGCAGGAGGAGAAGGAGTACAAGATCAAGTTCGGGCAGATCTACCTGGGCCGCCCGCTGGTCACCGAGCAGGACGACGAGACGCAGTCGCTGTTCCCCAAGGAAGCCAGGCTGCGCAACCTCACGTGAGCACGCCTTCGCGATGGGGGGCGATGGGCACCGTGCCTGGCCTCAGGCGTGGCCGTGCAGAGCGCACAGGGCGCGTGCGGCGGCTGCAGAGCGCACAGTCACAACAGCAAGCATGCCATGCGTGCGTGGGCTGCGCACGGGCACCATGCGGGCCGCCTGGCCGTCGCGGCGCCCGCAGCCCGACGAAGCACCTCAGGGCGGCATGCCACACAGCAGCGTGCTCAGGTCGGGGCCTTGCTCGGCGGTGTCTTCTGGGCAGCAGATGTGCAGCATGCGGTGTCCCGCGCCATGCTGTGGGGCGGCAGCGGGGGCAGGCCTTGGGCGGCGGCACCTTAGCAACGGGCAGGCACAGGCAGGCAGTATCGCTGTGTGTGGTGCGGGCATGCCGGCACGGGCAGATGAGGGCACGCAGGTGCCCCTGGCAGTCGCTGGACAGCATGGTGGTGCTTCCGCACTTGCACACACCTCACGGCACCTCACGGTTGTGTGCCAGATGATGGTGATCGACGTGCATGACATGCTGCCGATGCGTGCATGCACGGTGCTTGCGCTCATGCATTGCAGGTACTGTGCGCCCATGTACATGGACGTGGAGAAGCTCGAGGTGACGCGCACATTTGAGGGCGACATGGTGGAGTCGTCGGAGAAGTTTGAGAAGCTGCTGCTGGGCAAGGTGAGGCTTGGTGGGGGGGGGAGAGAGAGGCAGGGCACGTTTGAGGGCGACATGGTGGAGTCGTCGGAGAAGTTTGAGAAGCTGCTGCAGGGCAAGACGAGGCTTAGGAGGGGGGGGTAGAGAGGGAGAGAGGCAGGGCACGAGGCAAGCTAATGCGCTGGGCGCCTCTGGGAGGGAGGGAGGGAGGGAGGGAGGGAGGGCGGTGTGGTAATGGATGCGGCAGAGGTGTTGGAAACATGAGGTGTGGACAACAGATGAGGAGCAGCACAGATGCGGGGCAGGGAGGGCAGGGTGGCTGCTGAGGCAGCCACAGGTGCAGCCTGGCCTGCATGCAAGCGTCCACTGCGAGCGTCAGCGTTTGGAGCGGAACAGAGGAGCGCTACGCCATCATACAGCCTCCGTAAATCATTGTGCCTTTGCTGACGCTCCCCTGGCGCCTGGCTGCCCTCTGCCCTCGCGCTCCCACCACGTGCATGCGCGCAGGTGCCCATCATGCTGCGGTCGCGCTTCTGCTCGCTGTACTAACCCAACCCTTACCCTAACCCACCACACCCACCACGTGCGTGCGCGCAGGTGCCCATCATGCTGCGGTCGCGCTTCTGCTCGCTGTATGACCTGACGGAGAAGGAGCTGGCAGACCTGGGAGAGTGCCCCTACGACCAGGTAAGAGCCTGCTTGATTTGCATCTGTTTGGCGTGCATGCGCGTGTGTGCCTCGGCGATGGTTTCCGCATGGATTGGGTCCACAGGCAACAGCAGCGAGCGCCAAGCAGCGGCGCGTGGAGCGTGGCTGCCATTGCACGCCATCCGCTCGCGTGCTGTGTACGTGCGTGCATGCGCTCACAGGGCGGCTACTTCATCATCAACGGCAGCGAAAAGGTGCTCATTGCCCAGGAACGCATGGCCAACAACCACGTGTACGTCTTCAAGAAGAGCCAGCCCTCCAAGTACTCGTTCGTGGCCGAAGTCAGGTGAGGGCGCTTTTGGGCCAGCACGCCAGCACTGGTGCGGGTGCGGGTGCAGGTGTGCTGGCAACGGGTGACGACAGGCTTGCTTGTGCAGGCAGGGGCAAGTGTGGGTGTGTGCGTGCATTTGGCTGGCGGCAGGAATGTGGCCTCTGCTGTCAGGATAGCAGAGGCGGGTGAATGGACGTGGCAATGTGCCTGCAGGTCGGTGCTGGAGCAGAGCACGCGCACTGCAAGCACCATGAGCATCAAGATGCTGACGCGCGGGCAGCGCAAGGGTGCTGCGACGGGCAGCGTGGTGCGGGCGCAGATCCCGTACATCAAGGCGGACATCCCCATCCTCATCCTCTTCCGGGCGCTGGGCGCAGTGGTGGGTGGCGTGGATGGATGTGGCTTGGGCCATCGCGTGATGCTGCGGCTTGGTGCGGCTTTCTCCTGCTGCGTGTGGCGGCCTGCGTGTGGTGTGCTGACGTGGTGCCCTGTATTGCAGTGTGCGGCCGTGGCAACCCACGCCCATTCTCAGCAGCCTCGGTGTCTGTGTCTGCTGCTGTTCTTTGGCGCACCTCTGCGCGCGTGTGTGCAGACGGACAAGGACATCCTGGAGCACATTGTGTACGACTTTGGGGACGTGGATATGATGGAGGCGCTGCGACCGAGCATTGAGGAGGCGCAGCCGGTGCAGACGCAGGAGCTGGCATTGGACTACATCGGTGAACCTTGGGGGCAGTGCGCCTACAGTCGTCATCATCATCATCATCAGCAGCAATATCTCATTGCACGGCGTTCACGACAGGTGTCATGATGCTGCAGCCGTCACAAAAGATCGACAGGCAGGCCTCGCCAGGCAAAGTTCACGTCAGTGCATGCATGCTTGCAGTGCGCCTCTGCGTGCAGGTTAGAGTGCAGAGGGCCAGCCGTCACAGCAGTGAGCAGCGGCGGCGACAACGGTCGCGCCCAGCCTGCTGACGCGCTGCCCATGCTCTTGCTGCTTTACCTGCTGTGGCGCTGTTGCCTCCCCAGGCAAGCGCGGCGCGGCGGTGGGCGTCAACAAGGCCAAGCGCATCGAGTATGCGCGCGAAATCCTGCAAAAGGTGTGAGAACAGGCGTGGGAACTCTCTCAGGGGTGTGAGAACCCTGAGAGGGTCAGGGGTCTCTCTCAGGGGGCTCCCGGGGGGCTCTCAGGGGGCTCTCTCAGGGGTGCCCACAACAGGCCGCACACCAAGTTTTGCGCCACCATGAGACCTGGGAGTTTTGTGCTACCTGATTAGCCTGGCACCTGATTAGCCTGGCACCTGATTAGCCTGGTACCTGCCTGGGTGCTGGCTGGTACCTGATTAGCCTGGTACCTGATTAGCCTGGTACCTAATTAGCCTGGTACCTGATTAGCCTGGTACCTGATTAGCCTGCCTGGGTGCTGGCTGGTACCTGCCTGGTGCCTGGGTGCTGGTACCTGCCTAGGTGCCAGGTACCGGATTGACCTGCGAGTCACCTAACTCGCTGTGCTGTGCTTGCCTCAGCCCTGGCTCACTGTTCCTCCACCACGTGACGTGCGTGCACCTGACTGTGGTGCTTCACCGCCTGCCTCGTCGCTCTCACACCTTCAGCTTGATTGCTTGGCCCATGTGCGCAGGAGCTGCTGCCGCACGTTGGCCTGGGCGAGTACACAGAGACCAAGAAGGCCTTCTTCATCGGGTACATGGTGCACCGGTGAGCAGCGCCAGGGCTTTGACTAGGGTTCAGGGCCTTGCTGCAAATCCAGTGGCTGCGTGCTGCTTGCTGCTCGTGGGATGATGGGCCTCCAGCTACTTCTCAACTGCCTCTTCCTTCGTTCGGACACATGGTTCACCGGTGACACATGGTGCACTGCCAAGGGTTTGCTAGGGTTCAGGGCCTTGCTGCGTGCTGTTTGCTGCTGCTCGTTCTCAATTGTCTCTTTCTTCGTGCATCAGTGAGCAGCGCCAAGGCTCGTCGTACAAGCTGCTGAAGTGCTAGTGCTGAGGTGCTAGTGCTGAAGTGCTAGTGATGAGGTGCTAGTGCTGAAGTGCTAGTGCTGAAGTGCTAGTGCTGAGGTGCTAGTGCTCAGCGTGCTGCTGAAGAAGCGGAGAAGGAGGCAGGGCATGCTGCCAAGCAGCGCAGCAGTTTTCGTGCATTGGCCAGGGCTCAGGGCTTCCGACACGC
This sequence comes from Chlorella sp. KRBP, assembly GCA_004335735.1. NCBI lineage: Eukaryota > Viridiplantae > Chlorophyta > Trebouxiophyceae > Chlorellales > Chlorellaceae > Chlorella > Chlorella sp. KRBP. The sequence goes on from QAXK01000466.1 coordinate 21,244, forward strand.
TTGCACCTTGGCGTGCCTTGTTGCAGGCTGATGCTGGTTGCGCTCAAGCGGCGTGGCGAGGACGACCGGGACCACTACGCCAACAAGCGCATGGACTTGGGGGGGCCGCTGCTGGCCAACCTCTTCCGCCTGCTGTTCCGCAAGGTCTGCAAGGACATCCGCGGCTACGTGCAGAAGTGAGTGTCCTTGGCGGGGGAGCAATGCACGTGTGCAGGCGCGGCGAGAAAGTCTCTGATCGGTGGCAGGGCTCGCCACCATTCCACGGCACAAGTACGGCTGCTACAGGTTACAGGTGGCAGGGCTGCGACCGAATCATTGCCACCATTCCACAGCACAAGCACGGCTGCTACAGGTTACAGGCGGCAGGGCTGCGACCGTATGATTGCCACCATTCCACGGCACAAGCATGGCTGCTACAGGTTACAGGTGGCAGGGCTGTCGCAGCAGCAGCGTGCGGCATGTCAAGCGTGTTTGCCTTGCTGCTGCTCGTGCTGCGCTGCAGGTGCATTGACAGCGGCAAGGACATCAACGTGCCGACGCTCATCCGCACCCAGACCATCACGCGTGGGCTCAAGTATTCGTTGGCCACGGGCAACTGGGGGCAGCAGGGCACGCAGGGCATCCGCGCAGGCGTCTCACAGGTGTGTAGGCGTCTGAGGTGTGTGGGCGTCTGACTGGTGTGTAGGCGTCTGACTGGTGTGTAGGTGTCTCGCAGTGTCTAGGCGCTCCACCAAGCCTGAGCTTCATGCATCCACCTGCAGGGACTCGTTGAATGCTCTACAAGCACGGCACGGGGGGCGGGTAAAAAACAAACCACAGAAACGTGAGCAAATGTGAGCGATGTGGACCTTGGCTTGGTGCCGTGCGTGCAGGTGCTCAACCGGCTGGCCTACGCCTCCACACTCTCCCACTTGCGGCGCGTCAACTCGCCCATTGGGCGCGAGGGCAAGCTGGCCAAGCCCCGGCAGCTGCACAACTCGCTCTGGGGCATGATGTGCCCCGCCGAAACGCCAGAGGGTGGTGCGGTGGGGCTGGTCAAGAACCTGGCACTTATGGCCTACATCACGGGTGAGTGACAATCTGTCGGGTATGGGTTGAGGCAGACAGTGGGTGTCGTGTGGGATGGTGGCCCAGAAGCAGCACTTCAGAAGCCGCAGCAGCGGCATGACATGCTCCACTGCGCCCAACCTTGCCTGCCTGATACGTGCACCGGTGTTCACCTGCTTGCTTACGCGCTTCTGAGGCGTTCCAGACTTGCGTTTGCCTGTCGCTTGTACCGCAGTGGGCTCTCCTTCAGCACCAGTCAAGGAGTTTTTGGACGAGTGGACCACCGTTCACCGGCTGTTGCCTGCTTGCTTGCTTCACTTACTGTGCAGTGGGCTCACCCTCAGCGCCAGTCAAGGAGTTTCTGGACGAGTGGACCACCGAGCCGCTGGAGGAGATCTCGCCATCCGTCATCCCCAAGGTGAGGAGGGCTTTGGGCGGCGCATGGCGCTCCACCCAGGGCTTGCGCCACCTGAGCAAGGGCTTTGCTTGGCGACGCCTTGCTTTCATCTGTTGAGACGTGTTTGCACGGGCGCCACTCAGGGAGGGCTACTCAGAGAGTGGCATGGACAGGCCTGTCCGTGAGCGTGCAGCGTGCAAAGGGTGCGCGGTGAAAATCGTGTGAGTGCACGTTGGAAGTCATGCGGGTGAAAGCATGATGTGGGTGGCGTGCTGAAATGGGTGTGCGCAGGCGACCAAGGTGTTTGTCAACGGCGACTGGGTGGGCATCCACAGAGAGCCTCAGACGCTGGTGCGGACACTGCGGCACTTGAGGCGTCAGGTGGACGTCAACACAGAGGTGCGGGGAGGTGGGGCAGGGAGGGACGGAGGGGAGGAGGGAGGGAGAGGAGCAGGTGGACGTCAA
>QAXK01000467.1:0-18261 GCA_004335735.1 Chlorella sp. KRBP
AGCGCTACGCCACGGCGTGAGCACGGCGGTGGATGGGTGCTGGTGTGGGTGCTGGGCGCTAGAGTATGTAGTCACGACCATGAGGGCGGTTGCAGGTGGGGGTGCAGGTGGTGCGCTGTCCTGCCCAACGTTTGCAAGCGTCGAAACCTCCGCCGGTTGGTGATGGTGGTCCCGTGACGTTGCAGCAGTTGGAGCAGTTGGTGCAGCAGCAGCGGCGGCGGTGGTGATGGCAGACACGATGTGCAGCTGGTGATGCAGCTTAGTAAAAATGCAGGGCGCAAAGGCAGGTGCAGCGCTGTCAGCGGACGCGGTACGTGCGCCCCGACGTGTTGCCCAGCAGCTTGGCGGTGGCGCGCAGCGTGCCGTGCGGGTCGTGCACGTGCTGGTAGTGCGGCGGGTGGTGTGGGTTGTCGCAGCACTCGTTGACGGGCTGGTACATGGGGTGCTCGATGTAGTCGATACCTGAAGCGCAGCGCGTTAGGACGCAGTTAGAGGGCTGATGGGGTGTCATATCCCCCGCCACTCCCTCCCACGTCCCCCGACTCCCCAAGACGCACCATACGTCGTGTTGTTGTCCGTGTTGTTGGACGGCAGCAGGGGCTGTGGTGGCCGCCGGAACGGGTCTGGGATTGGCTTCCTTGTGAAGTCGTCCCGGTAGGTGGACGTGCCGTCAAAGGGCACACGGGGCATGCGGTCCTGCGGCGCCCTGCGCGTAGCCGACAGTCCGACAAGTGGGCCGGTGAGGTGCATCGCATGATGGTGATGGCCCACCCGTCAATGGAAGAGTCTAGCGACACTGCCGCTCACGTGTAGGGCCGGCGCTGGTCGCCCCAGTCGATAAAGTCCGCCTGCTTGGTGCTGATGCCCGCAAAGGGCGCCGAGCTGAGCACGGGCGGTTTGGCCCGCCGGTCCGGCGGCAGGCCCTTCTTGCCATCGTGGAAGTGGTTGTACGTGGTTTGCCCGTAAAACGGCGCTGACAGGGGCCGGCGCAGCCCGTCCTTGTCCCGCCGCCAGGGCGTGGCGCGCTTGGGGGTGTAGTCCTGGCCGTGCGTGGTGCGCCCGTCAAAGGCGGCCAGGGAGGGCACCAGCTCGTTGGGCCGCCGCGCCAGGTCTGCGCTCACACGGGCGGCGTGATGGCATTGTCGGTGTTGTGCTGGAGCGCTGCACCTGGCCACCCGGCGCGCTCCTGTAGATGCACGCACCTCGTTGCGCGTCCTTGGCGTCGTAGTCCCGCTTGTACGTGGTGTTGAGCTGTTTCAGCAGCAGTCACGGCAACATCCAGGCTCAAGGTGTGAGGCGCGTGCTCCCATTGATGAGCGGCAGCTGCGGCGGCGTGCTTACCGTGCCATCCGCCCACCGCGCCTCCCGGTGCGTGCGGCAAGTGGGGAGCCTGCAGACTGGGCAGTAGTTCCGCTCGCATGCGCAGACCTTCTTGGAGGTGCTCTGGGCCGTGGCCTGCACGATATGGAGGGTGCCGTGCGCAGATGCGACATTGACTCGGCGTCGTGCGCCCCATCATCTCGCGCGCTTGAACTGCTGCTGCCGACTGCCCGTCGAGCACGAACTTGTGCACCCCATCGCTGTGTGGAGGGGCCTCTCCTCGCCGCTGCTACTGCTGGCTGCGTCAATGTCGATCTTTGAGGCCTCACCCCGAAGTGCGTGAGGGAGACCATGGGAACGGACTGCTGGTACTGGTGTCGCAGTGGTGCTGGGCGAGCTTTGGTCCTTTGTGATGATGCGCTCGTCCCCCCGCGCCCAGGGTTGAGCGCCCTGGGGCGGTAGAGAGAGGAGGTGCAGACACCACCTCATCAGCATCAGCAACACCATCCTGAACACAGCCCTGCACACTGGTGGAGCACGCTGCGCTTGCGGCTCCTTGGTGGAGGCAGGATGCAGACGCGCACGGTGGTGACCGTGGTCGCTCTCACCGCCGTGGTGACGCTCTACTCGCTGTCGGAGCTCCACAGCCTGTCCGTTGCGCACGCGCGCGTGGAGAGGCAGGAGCACTCGGCTGCTCGGCAGCTCGCCACGAGCGATGAGCAGGAGCAGCAGCAGCAGGCAGCGACGAGCGCCATCACATTGCCGGCGCACACAGGTAGGTAGGACCTCAGCTGCTGCAGGCCTGCGCACTTGGGCATCAGAGATCTTCTGCTCACCCGGCGAGCCGCAGGGGCCAGGCGCCTCTGCGGCACCTGGGAATGCAGGCAACTCACGTGCACAACTGCTGCGCGCCGTGGATTGCCCTCGCAGTGGCGGCAGGAAGCCTGGCGAGCTCAGCAGGTGCCTTCACCGGCTCCGCCACAAGCAGCAGCAGCACCACCAGCAGCAGCAGCAGCAGCAGCAGCAGTGCATCATCCAGTGCATCATCCAGTGCAACATCCAGTGCGCGCAAGTGCTTCTACTACCCGAACACCGAGTGAGCGGTGCTGCTTGCGCGGGAGCGTGCACATGGAGGTGCACCGGTGCTCTCAAAGGGCCATCGCTGACGATGCCATGGCCCCAACCACCTACCTCGCGTGCAGGCTGTGGGGCGAGGTGGTGGCGTGGGGCAACTCCAACCCGGCAGACAGCCAGGAGTCGTGCTGCGACCTGTGCCGCAACTACAAGGCCAAGAGCCCAGAGGACAACGCCTGCAACGGTGAGCGGGGGGGGTGTCCTGGCCAGCGCAGGTGTGCACGGTGCTGCCCACGCCCGCCAAGCGTGCGGTGCTTCATACCCCCATACACGCGCAGTGTTCGTGTGGTGCGGGGACAAGGACGCCTGCAAGGAGAACTACAAGCAGTGCTGGCTCAAGTACCTGGTGAGCACTGTTCTGTGCCACCCGCTTGTCAGCGCAGCTCCTGGAGCTCGCGCTGCAACCGCCATGGGTGCAAACGTTGCCGTGCCGGTGACCTGTCCAGGCCCTCATGCCGCCGTTGAAGTGCCACCTCACTGAGGTCATTAGCTCATTAGTGCTGGGTGGCACTGTTTGCCGGGCTGCTGAGGTGTGCAGGTGCACCCCGAGGCGACCCGTCCCGCCAAGCAGGGCCCCGCTGTGCCGTGGACCTCGGGCACCCTGGACGTGGACATGATGGGCGACGTGACGGCAAACAAGCCAAAGGTGCGCTGCTACGTGCTGACTGATTGCTGATTGCTGATGGGGGCAGACCTCGCGGTGGGTTGGTGGTGGTCGTCCCTGGTGACACGGCACCCACTGACACGCATGCTCCAAGGGACCCTCATCAGTCCATCATCAGTGTGCACGCACGCATGCATGACGGAGCCTTCAGCCCTCTCGCACTGGGCATGCACACACGTTGTGCCCACACGTGGACGTGCTTGTGGCGTTGTTGGCACGCGCAGGCTGACAACCCAGACGCACGCCGCTTCCACATCGTCACGTCGGCCCAGGGCGCGGCCGTGCACTGGCAGGCGCGCATCCACTACTACTGGTGAGCCCCTTGCTAGCTGCCCCTTGCCTTGCCATTGGGGCACAAGGCTTGCCTGGGGCGCTGCAGGCGCTGCAGCCTGGGGTGCAGCACACCAGTTGGAAGGGACACCACAGGTGGCGTAACCTTGCTGGTCGTGCTGCTGCTGAATCATGCTTGCACTCATGCTCAGGTACAAGAAGCAAAAGGCCTTGTGTGAGAAGCAGGGCGCGTGCGAGATGGGCGGCTTCACGCGCCTGCTGCACTCTGGCAAGGCGGACGACCTGGTGGAGGAGATCCCCACCATGGTGGTGGACCCCTTGCCGGCAGACATGGTGGAGCACTCGTGGTGAGACACTGACTGCCTGGGGGGGAGGGGGGGCCTGCCTGGCGGTCTTTTGTGACGGCTGCACCATCACGACAGCTGTCGCGAACGCCATGCAATCATGATGATAACATGGGGGGGGGGGGCTCTTGCTACGTTAAGGCGGGCTACCTGGTGACGCAGCAGCAGCGTGGATGGGGCGAGCAGCCGCGCCGTTCGCGCCACACAGCAACGCAGCAAGCAGCGTTGGGTGTGCCTCAACGCAAGGTGCTGCTGCCGTCCGGCCCCGATGCTGCTTGCTAACACCACTGACGTGTCCCGCCCGCCCGCCTTATGCCTTGCAGGTACGTGGTGCTCAACCGGCCGTACGCCTTTGTGCAGTGGGTCAAGAAGGCCACCATCCCCGAGCGCTACGTGCTCATGGCTGAGCCTGACCACATCTTCCTCAGGCCCCTGCCCAACTTCATGAACGGGGAGACGCCAGGTGAGCAAAGGAAGGGAGGGAGGGAAGGAGAGAGGAAGTGAAGGGATGAAGGAAGGGAAGGAAGGAAGGGAGGGAAGGGAGGAAGGAAGGGGGGAAGGCAAAGCAGGGAAGGAAGGGAGGGAAGGGAGAGAGGGGGGGGAGGGGATGGGGAATGCTGACTGCTGAACGCACCAGTGGCAAGTGCATCGCTCACGCACTTACACTTCGTACGTACGCCTGGTGCACCTCACAAGGAGCCCAAGCAGTCGCGAGTGCAGGCGTCACCTCCGCGCCCGTGCGTCGCCCCCACCCACCCACCCATGCTTACCCGCAGCGTCCTTCCCCTTCTTCTACATCGAGCCGGCCAAGAAGGAGTTTGCCAACATCACGATGAAGTTCACCGGGCCCATCACCAAGAAGCAGCTGGAGGAGGTGGCGCCCATTGGCAACAGCCCCACCTTTATGAACATGGAGGACATGCGGCGCACCATGCCCCTGTGGATGAACACGTCCATTGCCATCTTCAAGGACGGGGACGCTAACCAGGTGCGCTAACGTGCGCTAAAATGTTGATGATTGATGGGAGAGGCGGCGAGCTGCGGTTGTTGACAAGCGGCCCGTTCCCACACGTCGGTTGCTGCTTGCTCACAGCATGGCAGGTAGCAAGCCTGGAACTGTGCACGCCGTCAAGCTACATCGGTTCATTGTCGTGCTCACACTTCGACTCAGGATGCATCCTGGGGGCATCCACACCAACACTGTCGCCTGTGCGTGCACGCATGCACCCGTGCAGGCGTGGGGCTGGGTGCAGGAGATGTACGGCTTTGCCATTGCGGCGTGGAAGGCCGGCATCAAGCACTTTGACCTGCACCTGAACATGATGGCCCAGCCACCCTGGGACACTGAGATGAACATGACGCCCAACAAGCCGTTCTACATCCTGCACTACACGTACGGCATGGACTACAAGCTCACAGGTGACCTTTGGCAGACCTGCTACTGGCCCTCATGCTTCAGCGTGCTTTCTGGCGCGCCGACAGCCAGCAAGTCCTGGAGCCAGCGCTGCTCACAGCAGGTGGCGCGTGCGTGTGCTTCCCGTGTGCTGTTGTGGTGGTCGCTTGAGCCTGCCCTGCTGGGGAAAGCACGTGCCCCTCGCTGAGCACACGCCCCTCCCTGATCCCTCACCGCGTGCACCCCGCAGGCGAGTTCACCCCGGGCAAGGTGGGCGCCTGGCGGTTCGACAAGCGCTGGTACGGCGGCCGTCCCGTGCCGCGCCACATGGGCGACCCACCCCAGGGCATGAAGAACGACCTGGTGCGCGCGCTCATCAACGCCTTCAACGAGGCCACGGACGCCATCCCCTGCTGGGACGAGTATGAGAAGACGGGCAAGGTGCGGGCGGGCAAGGTCACGCGTGGGTCTGTGTGTGTGCGTGCGCTTGCAAACGGGGCGGCCCAGCCACGGCAACCAAGGCAGCATGGATCAGCAGCGAGGACAGGTTATGCACCAGCCCAGGCCAGAGCATGCTGTCACCAAGGCACAAACGCAACAAACGGCCGGCCACACACCGCAGCAACGTCTGTGGCTGCTGTTTCGGTGGTGGGCACGGTGGTTTGCTGGGGCTCCCCCGTTGGGTGCTACCTCTACGCGCTTGCACTTGACCTTGCGTCTCGCACCGTGTCCGTCCCTCCCTGTGCGCACAGGTGCCCAAGGACTGCAAGGAGGCGCCCAAGCACCTGCTGGCTGAGGAGGCGGCAGCAAAGGCCAAGGCAGCAGCGTCTTGATTTCGCGACCTTTCTCAGCAGTGACCTCATGTCAATCTCCTCCTTCGCACCGCTTCTTTCCAATTTTCTGCCCTGCACAGTTTAGCCCACGCCACACCCCAATCTTGGCACAGCGCGCGTGCGTGCATTGCGTGCGTCATACATGCAACTGCGCGCGTTTGCTCAGAACGGTTTGGCGGCTTAGTGGATCCTTGCACGTGAGAGGCACAGCAAAAATGTACGCGTTGGATCGCTCGCAAGCACGCAGTTGGCCTGGCAGCCAAGGTGTGTGGCATGGTCAGAAATGCCACGATGTGAACACGCACGCGCGCTGAAAGAAAAAAGGAGACGGGTACACTGGCTATCACGATCACGGGGTCACGGCGTCCAACCACGCTAGAGATCTCTCTTCTACAAGCTAAACCACGCGCCGCTGCGGCTGCCAAGGGGAGACTCCCAACGCACGCAAGAAGAGGCAAGCACGTATCACGATGCGCACTGATCGCACGCGCGGGTCGTTTGGATGTCACGCCTCCTTCCCACCACCACCGCCACCACTGCCACCAACTTGCAGGTTCACGGCCCCTTGTCCTCCTCCGCCCCCGCCACCACCCCATGTGCCCCCTCTGCCCCTCCCGCCTGCACCTGCACGCGCACCACCGCCACAGCACTCCGCCGCGACGAGGACTGAGGCGCCTGCAACAACTCTTGCAGCACTTCCCCCGCCTGCTGCGGTGCCAGTGAGGGCTCACTGCAGCTGCACGGCTCGCCGGCTGATGAGGGGGGCGGCTTGATCGCCGCGTCGCCAAGAGCGCCTCCTGATGCAGGCTCTAGGTGGGACGGTGTGTGTGCCTTGGCAGCTTGTTCAAGCAGACCCTCCTGCTGCTCCTCCTCCTTCTCCACGTCCGCTGTGCTGCTTGTGCAGCTGCCGCTGCCGCTTGTCGCAGGCCGTCCCTGCCCCTCCCCACAGCCACCACTGCGCTCCTCATCATGCCCACCAGCACCACACACACCCTCATCCCCTGCGTCACCGCCACTGCCCCCGCTGCCGGCCACCGTGCCGCCCGTCTCAGCGTGCACATGACTTCCATGGTTCTGCTGGTTCAGCTGCCGCTGCGACGAAGCAGGCGCACGCCACCTCTCCTCAGCTGCCGCCGCCGCCGCCGTCGCCGCCGCTGCCACAGGCCCCCCCATCCCCTCGTGCCGCCTCGCCGCCTCGGCCCTGTGCACCGCCACCTGCCGCTGCCGCACAAACAGCACGCCCGCCAGCGCCCCCACAAGCACCGCCACCCACACGTCCTCATGCGCCTCCACCGACCGCCACACCCCCGCCAAGCCCCACTGCGCCGACGCCGCACGCGCCTGCCCCGACACCCACACCGCGCAGTACTGTGCCGCACGCAGCACCTGCCGCCCACGCGCCACCACCCGCTCCACCAACGCCCCCGCCCCACCCACCGGCTGCTTCTCCTTCCCATTCTGTGGCTTATCCTTCTGCTGCCGTTCCTCCCCGTCCTCAAACGCAGCATCAGAAAACAAGTCCGGCTGTGGGAACACTGTCCTTCCCTCACCCGCGCCTCCTCCCTCCGTCCCCTGAGCATCCTTCCCACCCACACCCACCACACCTGCCCTGACACCAGGCGGCAGGATCGACGGCACAGCAGCCGGCGCGGTCCCCAGCAGCAGCCCCTGCGGCGGCGGCGCGTGCTCCACCCTCACAAACCTTGTCCTCAGCCACCGCACCGCCCTCCCTGTGGCCCCGGGCCCGACCAGCCACTCCAGCCAGCTGTCCACCCGCATGGAGGCGAGGGCAAGGTAGGGCGGGAGAGCGCGGGCAGGGTCGCGTCCGGCCAGGCGCGCAGCGTCCCGGTAGAGCTGCTTGGCGCGCGTGAGGTTGAGAGAGGCGCCCATGCCGTGGTGGTGCGCCCAGCCCAGGAGGAAGGTGGCCTCGCTGTCGTTGAGGCTAGCCGCCTTGCGCCACCTGTGCGGTGGCGGGACGGGCACACATGCAGTATGTGTGCACACCCGGTGCGTGAATGGGTGGGTGGCGGAGGGAGTGGAGCCCAACGCATCTAGTAGTGATGTGAGCAGGGCCCAGCCCACGATTGTGCTCACCAGGTGACTGCGGCCACAACATCCGCCTTGTATGACAGGTTGAGCTCTGTCGCTTCCATGATCATGTGCCCCAGCTCCACGGCAGCGGTGGTGTGGTTCTTGAGGGCGGCCCTGCACGGGTGGGGAGGGTGGTTGGAACAGGTGCAGAGGTGCAGAGGTGGTGCAAAGCTAAAGGAGGAGGTGCTGGCCCGGTGGTGTAGCAACGCGGTGGGCGTAAGCTACAAGGCAGCGGCATACAAGGCAGCAAGGTGGACGGTAAATTCAGGCAGTGGCCACGCCCCCAGTTGAGAAAATTGATGCGTACCTCTGGTAGAGGCTGGAGGCCAGGTCGAGGAAGCCAGGCCCCGAGTAGCCCAGCCCCTGCCTGAGCATCCACGCTGCGTTGGCTGCCGCCTGCGTGCTGCCCATCTCTGCCAGCTCCAGGTACTGGAGCAGCGCGCCCCAGTGGTCACCTGCAGGGGGCAGGTGGGTGTAGGTGCGTGTGGGCGGGTGTGGGCGGGTGTGGGGCAGGCGGCGAGGCTCACGAGGGGACAAGACAAACAGGTCGCGTTCAAGTCACGAGGTGGGGAGGCTGTCAGACGCCCACGTGACCAAAAGGTGTGGCTGCCAGGTCACTGGGATTCTGGCAGAGGTGGCAAAAGGTGTGCCACTAGGATGCTGATGTAGGTGGCAAAAGGTGTACGCAGGCCACGGCGTGCCACGGCGGCCAAGGTGAAGCTCACCTTGGTTAAACGCCTTGCTGGCGCTGCTGAGACCCTTGCTCCACGCACTGCGGTCCCTGAAGTACACCCGGTACCACATCTGAGCCTTCATGCAGTCCTGCGCAGTGGAGGCGCGCCAGGAAGACAGGCCAGGCGAAAGTGGTTAGGGCAAAGGTCACAACTTGTGCTTAAGCCCCGCCCATTCCTCCCTCTCCTCGCCCATTCCTCCCTCTCCCTCTCTTCGCTGCACACCTCCTTGTGATGCCGTGTCACGCTACTCATGCTCGCTGCATGGCTCTCCCAGACGGTATGTACGACCTCTCTCCCATCCTGCCTCTCCCTCTCTCCCCGTGCACACCTGCTTGACGGCGTCCGACCCCGTGTCGTGCAGCTGTGCCAGGTGGTAGGCTGACTTCCAGTGCCCGTTGGCGTGAGCGCGCTCCATCATGTCAACAGCTGCACACACGCGCAGCACCACAGCACCACGCAGCAACACACACCGGCTCAGCAACACATCCCCAGCTCGTTTGCTACCACGATCCTGCTCGGCCTGTGGCGCCAAGGTGTGCTCAGCGCATGATACTACTACATCAAGCGCCTCTTTCGCAGTCCTCGCAGCAAAAACGAGGTCAAGGTCCAGCTGCACATGCCTCGCTGACAGGAGGCCCAAACCATGTCTCATCAAGCATCTCGTTCTTGTCCACGCTCTTGCCTAAACCCACTGAAGCCTAACTCTAACCTTAACCCTTACCGAGCGTCTCGTTCCGGTCCACGTGATACCCGCTGAGGTGCATCACTGCCAGGTTGTACAGCGCGTCGGACTGGTTGACAGCGGCAGCCTGGCGGAAGGCCTCCACTGCCGCCGTCATGTTGACCCCGCCGCCGTGGCCGTTCCAGTGCATCACGCCCAGGCCTGCACACGTCACCACACGCACACGCCACACGTCACCACACACACGTCACACGTCACGCGTTGAGCAGCCCTACTCCTGTCTACTGCGAACCGTGCTATGCACAGGGATTGCTATGCACCACCTTGCCTGTATTAAGCAGCGGGAGGCACAGGTAGATGAGCCAAGAAGGAGCAACAAAAGAGCCCCAGTGCGCACCGTTCCATGCGGGCGCAAACCCCTTGGCGGCGGCCTTTTCGAACAGCAGCTTGGCCTCTGAGTGGTTCTGGGGCGCGATGGGCGGGAAGCCTTTCGTGTACATGTATCCCAGGTTGAAGGTGGCGTACGGGTCACCCTGCAAAGGGGGCAACGCAGCATACAGCACGTGTGCGGTGGTGTGAGGCAACAGCATCACCTGCAGCAGGCATGCAGGTGCATAGCCCAGGTTCAAGGTGGCGTGCGGGTCACCCTGTACGATCGCAATGCATAAGCATGTGGGCTGGGTGAGGTGCCGTTGCAAGAATTCACTGGGAGGAAGCTGGCACGAAGTTGTCAACATGAGCAAGCGTGCACAGAGCAAGCGTGCGCCCCAAAGCTTCCCAGCCACACCCGTGCCCTTTGGTGAGGGCCTGGCACCACGCCGCACCTGTGCAGCCCCGGCCACAAAGTCGTGGAAGGCCCCCTCAGGGTCAGCCTCGATGCCCCTGCCCGTCAGGCGGCGGTACGCCATGCGCCGCTGCGCGTCGGTGTTGCCCCTGGGCGCACGGAGCCAAGAGCATCAGGAGGGGGACTCGTGCATGCTGTTTGTTGGCGCTTGGTCAGCCAGCAGAGCATTATGGGCACAGCTTGGTTGCTCACCCGGTCACTCAGCGCGATCGAAGAGTGGAAGAAGGCATCATTCAATTTGAGGCGCCTCACCAACCCAGGCCCACCTGAGTGCCATGTCCTCCTCCATCTGCACCTCACCAACCCAGACCCACCTGAGCGCCATGTCCTCCTCCATCTGCACCACGTGCGCGCCATTCTCCAGGTCCTCAGCACTGCGGTACTGTGCGTTGACGTGACGCTCACGCAGGTCCGCCGGGGCGAGCACGGGGCTGAACCTACCCTCCTGCGCACACACACACAGTGGTATCTGCTTGCCAGACATGGCTGTACCAGATGTAAAGCTCACCACACACACACACAGGCGTGCAAATTACACTTTGCCAAAGCCCTGAGCCCGGCCCTGCATGCACCTACCTGTGTCCCTCCCCCCCTGCCGTGGTTCACCACATGGCATCAAGCCCTGCCCCACATGCACACGTAACCCTGCCCCCCTCCCCCGTTGCACAGGCCGAGCGCACCGCATGGGTGCGAGAGCGGCAAACCCTAAGGGAGGCCCGCGCCGCCGCCATGGAGTCCCGCAAGCTCGCTCTGATCGCCGCCCACGCAACGGGCACCCACCTCTCCACCACCTCCGCCACCACCGCCCTCTCCCGTCCCGGGAGCCGCCACATATCCTCCCGCGACGGCCTCCCGCATGGGGATGAGGGCTTAGCCACCCGCGCATTAGGGTTTGCGTCCTCCTCCCGGACCCTAGGCGGCCGCTCGGCCGTCAGCCGGGCGAGCTCCGTGGCCTCCGAGTGGGGCGGAAACCCTAATGAGGGCTTACGGGGGCATGGGGGGGAGGGTGAGGGGTTGGGGGGGGAGGAGGAGGAGGATGACGGGGAGCCGTTGGAGGAGGAGTTGCAGGATGGGAGCGTGGACGTGCACCTGGGCGACTTCCCGGCAGCTTCTCCCTGGCGGGCGGTTATACCGGCGGCGGTTGTGCTTCAGTTGAACGACGAGGAGACGTCGGGGGTGAACCCTAGCCTGATCAGGCACAGCGTGGAGCAGCTGTTTGCGGTGGAGGGCAGGTTCAAGCCGGAGAACAAGAACGATGATACGCAGCTGGTGCTAGAGGTGAGGGCTTGCGTTAGGGGTTTAGGGTGAGGGTCAGTGTTAGGGCTTGCGTGTGGGCGTTCCTGGCTGCGCTCCTGGCAGCTAGGAAATCGTCGTCTTTGTTATCCTCTTGTTTGCAAATGCAGGTGTGCTCGCGCGAGGAGGTGACCCCTTCCAACCGCCACATGCTGTCGGAAGACGTCACGCACCAGATCGACCTGTGGCTGGAAGGTACGCATACACCAGCACTCCCACCTTATTCATTCCGTTAGAGTGAATGAAAGCTACAGTGTGGGTTTGCATCCTACCCAAGGGATATGTTTCCAGTGTTGTGGCGAACCTGCTGTATTGTGAGAGAGCAAATCACATGAGGCTGGACCCGGCCCACGTTCTCTCTGATGCGTAGACGTCCTAGCCCTAATTCAAACCCTAAACCCGCCTGCACATGCAGGCGTCGGCGGCCCGGACCCTTACCTGTGGCAACGCTTGGCCGGGCTGGCGCTGTGCAACGCGCAGCTGCACCCCGAGGCGCCATGCGGGCCCTTGGTAGACCACCAGGTAGGGTTTAGGTCCACCAAAACCTTAGGTCCACCCATCCACCTCGACCCCCGACCGCAATGCAACCCTAACGCTAGTTGCAGTCGTTTTTGGGCTGAAAACGCAGGTGGGTGGAGTGTCCTTGACCTTGCCATGTGCGTGCTAAACCCTGGTGCCATGCAGGCTCTGCCCTGGTCAACCGAAGTCAACCGCCTGCGCCTCCGCCAAGCCGCCGCCCGCATGCGTCTCACCGGTCTTGACTCCTCCTCCACTGACAACAACAACAACAACAGCACCAGCACCACTGGCGACGCTGCTGGTGCAGACAACGAGCAGCAGGAAGAGGAGGCTGGAGAGGAGGGCGGCAGGGCTGCCCGAAAGGGTGCCAGCAGGCCTGCCGCCGGTCGGATTTCGCCCACCGGCGGCGGCGTGGAAGGGGCGTCGCCGCGGGTGGCCGGCGGCGGTTTTAGGGCCGGCGGTTTCAGGGCTTGGGAGGGCGTGGCGGTCTCGGCGGCGGCGGAGCGGGAGGCGGGGCAGTTGGCGGTTTTTCTGCGGTTGAGGTCGGACCAGCAGGAGCTCATGTGGCTGCATCGGCTGGCGCTGGCGGAGGAGCTGCTGGAGGGGGCGGTTGGGCGGTTGCTGCAGGTGAGTCGGGGCGGTTGGGCGGTTGCTGCTGGTGAGTCGGGCGGTTAAAGGGGGCGGTTGGTCGTTCTGGCGTCGGTTGGGGTGGGGTGGGGTGGGCACGTGCAGACGGGATGCCTGCTGGTGTATCGGGTCGTTATAGTACACACGGATTATGCAATTGTATAATGAACACCCGTCTCCGGAGCGCCTTGAGCCTCGTAATGGCTAGCTGCAGAGGCTGCGGCCACTAGTAGGCATGCCTCACACAATGCCCATCCCTGCTGTGCTCATCTGCTATGCTCATCTGCTGTGCTCAGCTGCTATGCTCATCTGCTGTGCTCATCTGCTTGCCAGGGATGTAAAGCACCAGATGCATAGCTGGACACACAAAGATCCGGTTAGTATCAAGTGTTGTTTACTTGCCTTGCTCACAAGTTAGGATACCACAAGCTGCGCCAGGGTGGTGTCGTGTAAGGAGAGTCGGAAGGCCACCATACCTACTCTCCCGCCGGACGCTGGTGCCTTGGTGGCTCGGTGACTGCATGCTCTGGCCTGGGCTGGTGCCTCATCTTTTTCGCTGCTGATCCGTGCTGCCTCGGTCACCGCGGCTGGGCCGCCCCGTTTGCAAGCGCACACACACACTCTATACATTGCTGCTTCGCCATTTCTTTGCAGGTGGGATACCATGAGCTGACAACCGTGTACGACTGTGCCCGCCGCCTGGCGCCGAAGCCGCGCAACCTGCAGCTGAACCAGGGCGACCTGCTGGTGCGTGCATGGGACCCTAGGGTGTGGGCTAGGGCTGGGTTTAGGGTTACAGTAGTGCCCGCCGCCTGGCCCCCAAGCCGCGCAACCTGCAGCTGAACCAGGGCGACCTGCTGGTGCGTGCATGGCACCCTAGGGTTTGGGCTAGGGCTGGGGTTGCGCACCGCCACCCATACACAACGTCTGGTCCCACCCTGCTCTTGGCAAGGCAAGGAACCACACCTTGGATAGAGCGCGCCAACCCAAGCCCTAACCCTAAGCTAAGCCCTGACCGCATGCAGGTGCACCTCCTCAAGAACGCCATGCAGCACGACACGGTGTTCATGGCTGCTGCCAACCAGTACCGTGCCAACAGGGACCGGGTCATCACCATGGGCATTTCACTGCACAAGCACGCAATGGCCCTGAACACGTGAGGGGCTGGGGCTTGCTATTAGGGCTTAGGGCATGGCCTCACGCATGCGATGGCTTGCTTGTTAGGGCACTGCCTCCTTGCGCATACGATGGCAGCAAACACGCCCTGCTGTCGATCCTTTGCTCGCTTTGTAAGAGCAAAGGGCTATCTCCTGAGCTTTGGCCGTGCAGTCAGTACACGCCTGCCACACCTGCCTGACCTCGTGCCTATCCCTGGCCCTTCATGAAATTTCATGAAGGGCCACCTGCAAAACCCTAACCCTAAAACCCACCCCGTGTGCATGCAGCCACTGCCCCGAGTTCTCCCTCACCTACCCCTCCTATAACCCCGCTGGAACGTGGCAGGAAGCCATGGCCAGGGTCGACCTCGAGGTAAACCCTAACCCCAGACCCTAAACCCTAGCCTCACCCCACCTCCACCAACCCGCTCGTCTCCACCAGGCGGCGTGCCTGCATGCATGCATGCATGTCCAAACCCTGACCACGATCAAAACCCTAACGCATGCGCAGGACCTGGACGCGCCCCCGCCGCCGGTCCTGAAGCCCATTACTCCGCCAGCGGAACAGCCGCAGGAGCTCACGGCCAACCAGCGCCTGCTCATGTCCACCAAGGCCGCTCTGGGCATCGACAACGCAGCCAACCCATCCCAGGCCCTGCGCGCTCAGGTCGGTGTTCTTTTCAGGCTTCGGTTCACTGTTTCTGGTTAGGTTAGGCTTCGGACTATTGTTCGTTTTAGGCTTCGGGGTACCCTAGGGGTACACGTCATACCTTCGCACTCAAACTAATCCTGAGTTAGTTTGAGCTGGCAGTCGCAAGTGTAAGCCTAGACACACAACGTGTGCGTGTGCCCCTGTTTAGGGTTCGGGAGCCGGAAAGGGCAAGGGCGGCGCATGGCGCCCCGGCGGGAGCCTAGCAGGCAAGCCCGGCGTGCTTTCAACGTCGGAGCGTGTCAAGATGGAGATGATGGGTTTGTCCCCGCCGCCATCGGCGCCCACCTCCTCTCCTGGCCTTCCATTGACAGGTAGGGTTGAGGCTAGGGTTAGGAACGTAGGCTGCACCTTGTGGCGCCCACCTTGTCTCCTGGCCTTCAGCTGACAGGCCAAGGGCAGGGTCCGGGTTTGACTAAGGACAAATTCCCACCTGTCGCCTTTGGTTGATGCGGCCCGAAGCCCCGTTTGCAAGCTAAAACACCTACACCGGTTTGACTAAGGACAAGTTCCCACCTGTCTGTCGCCTTTGGTTGATGCGGCCCAAAGCCCCGTTTGCAAGCTAAAAACACCTACACCGCCGACACAGTGCACAATTGCACAATCAACGGAGGCTGCATTGCAACGCCTCCGCCCCATGCGCCCCACACAGGCACCACCTCCCAATCCCCCCATGGAGGCAACACCCCCCCTCGCTCCTCCACCCCGCCCCGCGCTACCACCCCGCCCGCCAAGCCCCAAACCGCCACGTTCCCCTCCAAGCCCTCAGCCCCAACCGCCGCCAACCAACAGCAACCGCCACCAACCACAGCTACCGCCGCCGACAACCGCGCGGCCTCCCCCGCCCCGGGGGACGCGAAAACCGCCGACGCAACGAACCAACCGCCGGGCTCAACCGCCGCCCAACCGCCGGCGCCTGCCATGCCCAAACCGCTGTCGTTGGAGGACGTGCAGTCCAAGGGAGTGGTGCTGGGGGCGGCAGCGGCGGCGATTCTGGCGGCCAAGGCTGCGGCGGCAAAGCGGGCCGTTGCCGGCCACAGGTGCGTGGTTTCGCATGTGTGGTGTTAGGGCTTACGCGGCGTCAGGGTCATGCCCGTGCTTGTCTTTGTGATCGATTTGGTGCCATGACTGTCTTGTTACGTCAAGAGCGTGGTAAATACGCCAACCACTATCTCTGCTCCAATGGGGTGTGTTCCCCGGCCGTCATTGGGCTTGGCAATCCTGTGGTGTCATCATCATCATCATCATCATTGCATGGCGTTCACGACAGGTGTCATCCTGTGGTGTGTTGTTCCAACACTGCACCTGCACACCACCCTTTGCACACTGCAGGGCCAATCAGGCCGAGTTGGTGCAGCTTCTGCAGAAAGGAGCCCCGTTTTCAAGCTGCACACACACTAAACACACCAACCGCTAACCAATCACCTGCACACCACCCTTTGCACACTGCAGGGCCAATCAGGCCGAGGTCGTGCAGCTCCTGCAGAAGGCCACGCCCTACAAGGCCGCATGGAGGCCATCAGGGTATACCAAGAAGGAGCTCAAGGACAAGGAGGAGGAGCCAAGGGCACCCAAGATGAAGCGCCTCCCTCCACTGCCACAGGTAGGGTTTAGGTAGGGTTTTTTGCCACTAGGGTAGGAGCCAAAGATGAAGCGCAGGTAGGATTTAGGTAGGGTTTTTTGCCACCAGGGTAAGAGCCTGCCTCCATTGCCACACCACCCTCTAGGGTTGTGGCTAGGGTTCAGGCCGCATGCCGCATGCCTACTGCTGCATGCTCCATCCGCCTGCCCGGCCGCCGAAACGTGTACTGGAAAGGCATGCGTCCGACCCTAACCCTTAGCCTGAACCATGAACCCTAACCCACGTGCCCGCAGCTTCGCCCGACATCTCCAGACAAAAAGGCCACATCAGACGAGTTCAGCACCGGGGGACCCTTTGGTGGTGGTGCCGGGGCAAGCGGCTTGGCTGCCGGCGACGCTGCATTCCGAGCCATGATGATGGCAAGCAGCCCGCAGCGGCAGCAGCAGCAAGCCCTCGGCAGCATGCCCACAAGCCCTGGGTTAGGGCCTGGGTCCCCGACGAGGGTTTTGGCGGGCCTGCCCATGGCGGCGGGGTTCATGCAGGTGGTGGCGCTGGCGCAGGCGAACCAGACACGCGGCACGAGCCAGGTGCGTGGCTTAGGGCTTTGCGGCTCATGGGCACCAGGGCATGGGGCCCTGTGGTGTTGATGTTGTGGCACGTCCCAACCACGGTGACTCCGTTGCTGATGGTTGAGAAGGCTCTGGAGGCGACGAGCAGGTCTTTCAAATATCCACGCGTGCCTGATTTTCCCTGCATCTGATGTAAATGCGCAGGCGCTGCTGGAGGCGGCCCAGCAGGCACAGCGCGCTCAGCAGGCGGCGATGCGCCCGAGGGCCGTGACGCCGCCGCCGCCTTACAAGTGGTTCGACCCAGAGGGACGACTCTTCCACACAGGTAAGGAAAGGGACGATGAGATGAAGGACGAAGTGATTACGGACATCTCTGCCGGGCATCGCCCGAGTGAGCGTTTGCCAGCGAGGAGAGAGGCCTGAAGTATTGATGTGAGCCACACCTTTCCCTCCTGGCCGCAGTCGCCGACATCCCCGTCCCCTCCGAGTGCCCCAGCATGCACGAGCTGCACCACCGCGCCAACCGCCTCAACACGGAGCGCCTCGAAACGTCGCTCTTCACGCTGCCCCTGCTGCCCGCGATCATCTTCACCGAGTGGGGCAACCCGCCGCCGCCGCACTCGCGCTCGCCGCACGCGCGCATGCGAGGCACGCCGACCACGGCGCAAGGCAGCGCGGCGGGCACGCCGCGCGTCAGCCAGCCCAACATCGCGGGCTTGGACGGCGCCGCAGTCGACGGCGAGGTCGGCGCGGGGGCGGCCCGAGTCGCCTTTGGAGACACGCAGGTGCGGGGTCGCCTTTTTCGCAGTATCCACTCAAGCGCCATCAAGCTACCCCTCGGACCTACTCTTGCTTTCGTGACTCGCTCTGCTCCGCGCGTGTTCCCGCGAGCGCAGACCGCAGAGGCCGACGGCAGCGCGCCCGGCTCGCTGCGTGCCAGCACCGCCGGCGCCGCAACAGCGCCGCCGCCTCACCGCCTGTCCAACCTCGGGCTCCCCTCTCAGCAGCAGCATCAAGCGCAGTGGCAGCAGGAGATGGACGAGGAACGGCGACAGGAGGAGGAGGAGGACAAGCCGGAGTCACTGAGCCAGGCGCAGGAGCTCATCCGGAAGCTCGACCTCACGGGCTTGCTCAAGCCCGAGGAGGAGGAGCAGCACTCGTACCGGAACCAGATCGGGGAGGTGAGTGCGTGATGAGGGGGGAAGGGAGCTGCTTTGCTCTCAGACTGTGCTGATGGCGAGCCGATGTGAACTCATGCTAGTGGAATTGCGTGCCACCCCGCGGCCTCTGCTCGCAGCACCTCATGGGCACGCCGGTCAAGAAGGCGATGCGCCGCGTGTCGGACGTGGGCGCCATGACGCAGCACATCGACGAGGACGCGGCGGATCAGGCGCTGTTCGAGGTCGAGGTCGAGTCCGCGCAGGAGGTGAGCATAAGAGCCGCAAGGTTCAGGGATCCGACAGCCCGCAAGGCTG
>QAXK01000468.1:0-25112 GCA_004335735.1 Chlorella sp. KRBP
GCTGCCGGGCTCGACCCTGCAGGGTCGAGCCAACCTGTTCGTGCTGCCGAACAACAGCAGCAACAACAACAACAACATCAGCAGCAGCAGCAGGTGGTGATGAGCGCAGCCGCCGGCCTGCAGGCGCACGTGCAGTCGGCGCTGCCGCCCGCGTGCCAGCTCATGGCGCTCATGTGCGCTGAACCCTCGCTCGTGGACCCTCATGCAGCCACAGCGGCCATCGTCTTCAGCACGCCTTCTGGTGCCACTGGGGCTGCGCTGTGGCATGCGGGGCGCCTGCACGCAATGAGGCGGTTTGCCACACCCAGCCAGGCAGCTGACCACTGCGAGGCGCTGCTGGAGGTGGCCATTGCCCTCATGCGGGGTGCGGGCGGGGTGGGTGCGCCGGGGAGTGGGGCAGGGCTGCCACTGGGGGCACTGGGCCTGCCTCCGGCAACAGGCGCGTTGGCAGCAGGTCCGAGCACCGCCCTCCACCACCAGGCGCACATGAGCATGGGCCTCCTGAGTGCAGGCAGCGTGCAGCAGCAGCAGCAGCAGTACGCACCAGCAAGTGCGGGCGAGGGTCATGGTCACCACACCAGCACCGGCGGTGGTGGCATGGCGATGCTCAGCCAGCCTGCAGGCCTGCTTCCGCCACAGTTCTTTGGTGGTTTGATGGACATGGCGCCATCAAGCCCTGGTGGCGAGGGCTTAGCGGAGCTGGCGGCGGCGGCGACCACCCTCTCTGCCGGCGCGCGTGCAGGGCCTGTGGCTGCCTTGGGCACCTCACGCCGCACCACGTCCGCGGCCAGCGGGCACGCGACGGCTGCCAGCAGCGGCACAGGCGCAGGGACGGGTGGCGCCGTCACGCCCATGTCACTTGGGCCGTCCAGGCTGGCGCACGAGACGTCAGCTGCACGGCCCCTGAGGGGAGACGTGCTGCGACCGCCTGACCTGCCTCCCCACCCACTGGCAGGTGTGGCGCTGGGTGCGGCGGGTGAGGCGAGCAGCAGTGCAGCGCTGCTGCAGCCCGCCGTCACGCCCACACTGGTGCTGCCGGCACCCAAAGGCACCAGGCGGGCGTTCTCGCGGGAGAGCTCACCCCACCACTCGGCCGCACCTCCAGGCGCACCGCAGCTCCTCACACTCGACGTGCAGCAAGTGGCGCACCCCACCGGTACGGCCTCGCCACGCCGCACGGGGGCAGTTGCTGCGCTCTCGCCTGCCCTGGGCAGGAGCTCCCTCGGCCACTCCCCACGCACCACCTCACAGGACGCCGCACGACACTCCCCTCAGCTCCCTCCTCCTCCGCAGCAGCAGCCGCCCCAACCGCACCCGCTGCTTGAGGCGCGGGAGGCTTCCAGCCCGGTGCCGTCAGGTGCTGGCGTGCCGGAGGCATCCCTAGGGGACGCAGGACAGGTGCTCCTGCACACCAGTGGCACGCGCACAGTGGGTTCTCACGGGGTGGCTGGTGGGGTGCCCGGTGATGGGTTAGCTCAGGCACAGCAACAGACGCCGTAGCACTTGTGGGCGTGTCTTGGCAGGTCCGGTTGAGGCCAAACTCTGCATGCCGTGCTGAGGCGCTGGCGGGTCATCACGTGGGTGGAGCTGCGTATTGCTGTGGTCATCGCCCCCGCTTTCATGTATGCGGTGGTCTAGGGAGGTCCGCTTCCGGATAGATACGGCACATTTTGCTGCAGGCGCTGCGGTTTGGGCAGGGCACGTGCCCACTTGGCAGCTCTTATGCTTCTCTCTGAGGTTGTCGCCCAGTCCCGGACGCATGTGAGGCCCTGCGTGTTGTGCGTGTGTGTGTGTGTGTGTGTGTGTCGCCTTGGCACGTTCGTGTTTGCTTTTGCGCAGTTCAGGGTGGAGTAGCTTAGTAGTCGGACAACTGCCATGGGGCATAATGTGGGAGGGGGAGGGGGGACAGACACTGGCAGAGCGCTGGCGCGCTGCAAGCTTGATCTCCGCACTCGGACGTGCTGGCCTGCACACGCACCGCTGCACCGCAGGCAACCAACGCGTCGCCGTGGAAGGTAATGGTATGATGTCGTGCACAACCTCCCGTGTAGGAACGTTGGGATGTGAGAGCATGTACAAGTCTGTGCTGCTAGGGACACCTACGCGTGTTCTGCTTGACTCAGTCAGCCTGCACAACGGACGCAGGTGGCACCATGACAGTCGCTCCCCGCGAACCGCGCTTCCTGCAGGCAGGGTTCCCCCAGTTTAGACTTGCTGTTCACGTTCCTTCTCCTTCTTTGGCACGGCGGCTCCTACTCTTATTCGCTCTTAGTCACTGCTCACGTCGGCCTGCAGGGTGGCCGTGCTCTTGCTTTTGTTTTGCTTTTGCCGTCTGCTGCCGCTTTTCACGCCAGCTCCGTGTAAGTCGGAGCTGTCAAAGTCGTACAGGTTTGAATTCTCAAGTGCGCCACACACGACGCTCGCGAGGTGGACAGATGCGTACGCGCGATGATGAGAAGGCACGCATGAGAGGCTGCAGCGCTAGCGAGCAGGAGGCGATGCCGGTGGTGTTGGCGCCCTGATGGTGTTGGGGTGCTTCGGCCTTCGTGCCGCCCCTGAGCCGACCGGCCAGGCCCGCGCTCCAACAGAGAAGCAGCGCACTGACCATCAGCGGGCTCCTGGAGCGCCTGGGGCGCGGGAGCGGGCGGATGCGGGTGGCACGGCGGCAGGTGATGTCGCAGCCGGCCCCAAGGCCCTGGTATGGCCCGAGGAGCCTCTGCGCATCGAGACATCGATGTACAACGAGCTGCAGCCCGACCTGCACCACCTGCACGGCCTGGCGTCGGCTGCCGATGAGGCAGATGTGCACCCGCACGGCGAGCGGTCCACGGCGAACAGGGAGCAGGCAGCGGCAGACGCACAGGTGCGAGCACAGCGAGCTCATATGCACACGCAAGGATGCATCGCACCATCAGCGGTGGGCTCGCATCACAAATCGTACATGGTGACCATCGTGCAGGTGGCACTCAGCGGCGTGCTCTCGGCCCACACAGCCGCACAGGTCACGCAGCTGCTGCCCGAGAGCAGCCTGCCGCTGGTGATCCTGCAAGTCGACCGCCCCAACCACCACCACCAGCCGCACCAGGACGCCATGCTCACGCAGCAGAGCCACATCGATGCGGGGCAGGGGCCGGAGCATGGGTCAGCGCAGCAGGGCAACTCCAACAAGAGCAGGCTGGTGCCCGTGTGGTGCAACAAGGCGCTGCTGGCGGCGTACGGCCTGTCCAGCTTGCGGGACTACCAGCGTGTGCTCAAGCGGCTGGCAGCGCGCGACCCCTTGCTTGTCCACATCCTGGAGAAGGCAGTCAGGGGCCTCACGCACATGCGGGGCGCCAGCATGTCCCACGTCACAGCGGACCCCGTGGCAACCACGCCGCAGCTGCTGGGACTACGCCTCACAGCCTGCTGGTGGCAGGAGGAAGCCAGCGGGGGCGTGGGGCTGCCGCAGGTGCCTGCCATCATCGTGCAGCACGGCACTCGGTTCAGCAGCGCAGAGGTCGTCCCTCGCGTGCTGCGGGACTGCTTCACGCTCAACCTGCTGCCCACCATCGTGACCATCACCACGTTCCAGGGACAGGTGCGCGGGCTTGTGCAACCTGCCCAGGCACGGGGCACCACACCAACGGCAGGCTGCCCCCTTCACACACACACCATGCGAAGCAGCGCCAACCCACACCAGCACGCACCGCGTGCCACTCGTGCTGCGCAGGTGCTGTACCAAAACGCCTCCTCGCTTGCTTACTTCGGAGACTTCAGCTGGAACAGCACCGCCCACCAGCAGCAGAACCAGCAGCAGCAGCAGCAGCAGCGGCCCGTGTCTACCAGCGGGCGCACCGCCACCCTGCATGAGGGCAAGTCGGCCACCAGCGCCGCCGCCACCTCGCTCACCAGCCGCTTCAGCCCCATCAACGTCAGCCAGTCACGCGCCAGCTCGGACGCAGGGCCTTCGGCGCGGCACCAGAGCAACGCTGGGCTGGGCAGCCCAAGCATGGTGGACGCGGGGCCGCAGCCGCTGCTGCTCGAGGCGCAGGCGCAGGCGCCCGACAGCAAGAACCTGCTCAAGTGCGTACAGTGTCCCAACACACACTGCTCTGCAGGGACGGTGCCCTGCTGCTCACATGCTTTGCCCACTTGTTGTGGGGTGGGGCAGCCGATGCTAGAGGCACGTCGTCTGGGGCTAATAGGAACACCCCATCGCCCCAGTCCAGTAACCTGCTGGCCTTGCCTCTTGCATCCCCCTTGTGTGGCGTGAGCGCAGGCAACTGTTCAGCATGGACCCTGAAGTCATTGAGGTGAGGTGCACGTCTTGAAAAGGAAGCAAGCAGCTTCACCACTAGGCAGGCCGCTGTGCCCCACCCGGGCCAACCTTTGCTTACGGGATGTGTGCGCCCTGCGCCCACGTGCAGGAGGCGCTGGAGGTGCTGTCAGCCACCAACAAGTGGTCAGGCGTCATCATGGTACGCCTTGAGGCAGCCTACGAGCTCTTGAAGGTGCTTACACCAAGCATCCGAGTGCCCTGCCTGACCTGCGGCCAACCCCATCTCTGCACGCCCGCAGGTCCCCCAAAACCTGCGCCAGCACCTGCGCATGGCCAAGCAGCTGCAGCAGCTCCAGCAGTGGCAGCAGCAGCAACAACAGCAGCAGCAACAGCAGCCAGCCCAGCCTGCCGGGGCCGGTGGGCTTGACTCTGCCGGGTCAGAGCCCCAGCCCCGCGTCACTGGCAACTTCAACATCACCGACCTGGACATGCCGCCACATGGCTCGGTGCTCACGGCCCGCATGTCTGAACGGCTCACGGTGGGCCACAGCCCTAGACCACAGGACCATGCCCTAGGGTCTGCCCTGCACATGGCATCGCTGTCAAACCAGGGCATGGGAGGCAGGGCGTCCGCGTCCAAGGCACCAGCGCATGGGGAGGAGCTTCTAGGCACAGCCAGCCTGATGCGTGTGGACTCGGGGCGCACCAGCGGCGCCTCTGGGGGGGTGTTCATGCAGCGGGAGCGTGTGTCTCTGCTGTCTGACAATGGCAAGGAGGCAGGGGCGTCGCTGCGCCTGCTGCAGCAGCACCTGGCCGGCAGCCAGGACCAGGGCTCACTCTCCTCACCCAGCAGTGCCCAGCAGCAGCAGCACCAACAGCAGCACTCGCAGCTGTCGCAGGGGCATGAGCACTCGGGGGATGCGGTGAGCTTGGACCCGCACGTAAGGGGGGCGCCTGCCCCCGTGGTGGGCGGAGCTGGTGCGGCATTGCCTGGTGGGGGCCAGGACAGCGCGGCGGCACTGGAGATGCAGCTGTCGCCTGACTCGTACGAGTTTGAACTGCAGCTGGGCGTGCGCACGTCCAGGTGGCCGCCGCAAGTCCCGGCGCAGGGCGTGGGGCTCGAGACGGTGCACGAGGTGGAGTCTGAGGTGCGGCCACGCACACTGACCTCTGACCTGGCGTCAACAAAGCACTGTGCCCACAGCCGTCAGCCGTTGAGGGCCTTCAGCCGTTACTTAGCTTGTGTTGTTGTTGCTACTGCCTCCCACAGGTGGACCTTGACATCATCATGGGTGACGACAGCCCACGCCACATGACCACCGGTGGCCTGCCCACCCACAGCCACGACTTTGCCTCGAGCGCTGCCAACACCATGACCACCCATCACAGCCAGATGCCCTCCCAGTCCTCCCGCCCCAACACCCTGCACGCGTCAATGTCTGCCACCACGCGCCCTGGCATTTTCACCAGCACCGACAGCAACACGCCCTCCTTCACCATCCCCGGACGCTTCGCCAGCTCCACTGGACACGACGGCGCCGACACGGGGGGAGAGGGCGACCACACCAGAGCTGGGCCTGCCGGCAGCATGGCCTCAGGGGCCGCTGCTGGCACCAGCATGGCAGGTGGCATGCCTGTGTCAGCGCCCATCGCGCCGGGCGCGGGAGCGGGCGGCATGATGGCGTTCAAGGGCCTGACGGAGATGCCCTCGGTGCCGGCACCGTTGCAGCGTGCGCCCCTGCCAGCGGCACCATCCATGAGCAGCCAGGTGGTTCACCCAGGCATGGTGGGCTTGAGGGAGACGCTCACGGACCGGTCCTTCAGCCTGTCAAAGAGCGTGACGGCGGTCCTGGACGCCATTGAGCGGAAACGGTGAGTGGAGCGGTGGGCACTCTCTGGCGTGCTCTCTGGCAGGCTGGCAGGGCTTGCTTTTATGCAAGCTGGTGTCGGTGCTGCATGGCGGTGACATAGACCTGTCCCTGTGCCCTGTCCCTGTGGTCCGCCCGCCCTTCAGGATGAGCAACCTGGATGCAGCCCAGCAGTCCTCAGCCGGCAGCTCCATGCTCGGCAGCACGCACACAGCCACCAACAACGCGACGCCTGGCAGCCGCCTGCACCTCACCAGCTCCACCACCGCCACCACCGCGCTTGCCGGCGGCTCAGACACCACAGCGCCCACTCTCGGGGACGGCAGCACTGCCACTAATGACACGGCTCCTGCCCAGCTGGACGCAAGAGGCTCCTGGACCACCTTGGCAGGGGGCACCTCTGCGAGCGGCCGGCGCACGCGCCTGCTGCAGGCAGGGCTGATGAGCGCGGCCAGTGGCAGCGCGGCCAACCTGCCCCCAGGCAGCAGCCTCGCGCCTGAGTCGTACATGGACTTGGCTCCGGGTGCGCCACCACGCGTGCCCAGCAGCATTCTGGAGCAGGTGCAGCGCCGCGCCTCAATTGAGGCGGCGGGGCGGGCGGCGTATGAGCAGCAGCCGTCCAGCACGGGCAGCGCACTGGGCAGCCCTGCACCTGGTGGCGGTGCGGCGGCAGCGTTGTCGACGGCAGGAGGGCGGCGGGTGACCTTTGCTTGGGATGACAGCAGCCCCTTTCAACACGGCATGCCGCCCTCCTCACCAGAGCTACAGCAATCGCAACTCATGGTTGCGCCACAGCCCACGAGCGGTGCTGTCGGCGGCAGCCCTCCATCCACGCTGCTGCTGGGCCAGCAGAGCAGCTTCGGCAGGGGTGCAATGCCCCATGACTCTGCAGCTGTGGCCGGGGCCGGGGCCCTGCCCACCTCACCGTCACAAGCATCCCCCCACGTCTCCCGCATGACTCCCTCCACCAGTGGCGGGCCCACGGCGCAAGCGCTTGCCACCGGCCAACCAGGCAGTGGCAGGCTGCCGGGGCGGCACACGGGCGCCAGCGGGTCACATGCGGCGGTGGGGGGCGCGGCGCCTGGGTCGGCGGCGGCAGCGGCGCAGCAGGCGCAGGGGGTGATGGCAGCACTGCAGCAGCTGCAGCAGCAGGCGCCTTGCTGGCACGAGGTGATGGCGTTCCCTATCATGGACCCGGTGCTGGACCAGAGGGTGCTGCTCATCACGCAAACAGGTGCACGCTGCACAAGCGCTGGTATTGGGCTGGGGCTCGTTGAGGAATGGACACAAGCTGAGGAGGCCACTGGCAGCTTTGATAGCGCAACGAGGCGCCCACACAGATGTTCATTGATGGTGGTGTGGTGTGACGGCGGCGTGTGCAGACAAGCGCATGGACGCGTGTTGTTTCTCACACCTGTTTTGGTGCCTCGCATGATGTGCGCAGACGTGAGCAAGCGCGTGGACGTTGAGCGCAAGCTGGCCGAGCTCACCACCGCGCAGATGAACATGCTTGAGCAGATGTTCCCGCGCCACGTGATTGAGCACATGCTGTCGGAGCCTGGGCTGCTCTCCTCGGACGTGGGCAGGCTGGCCAACGACCATGAAATGGTCTCGGTGCTCTTTGCAGACGTGGTGCGTAGGGCTGGGGGGCGGTGCGTGGGGCTGGGGGCGGTGTGCTGCCACTTGCAGGAGCCTCCAGGTATAACAAGTTGCGGGCTATGCGGGCTAATATGCATTTTGCTTACTGGCTTTGAGATGCGGGACACGCTCAAGGCGTCAAAACATATGCCACCACTGTGCACGCGTGGTGCTGCCTGGCAGGTTGGCTTCACGACCATGAGCAAGGACGTGTCAGCCTCCGAGGTCATGATGTTCCTCAAGTGAGTGCGCTAATACATAGGGATGCAACCGCGTGGCAATCAGTAATGTGGCTCGCTCCCGATCCGCCCACACACACATGCCGTGGGCCGCCTGTGCTGTGCTGCTGTGTGCGCCCACAGCACCCTGTACAGCGAGTTCGACAGCCTGCTGGAGGACTACCAGCTGTACCAGCTCGACACCATGGGAGAGTGAGTAATGGTTGTACTGCTGTACGCTTGGAGCCACAGGCCACACTGTGTGGGCACGGGAACCACCTCAGCGGCAGGCTCCCCTCTCCCTCCCCTCACGCGGGCTCTCTGGCCCACTCCTGCCCCGTAATGGACTGTGCTGTGTCCCCTGCAGTTGCTACATTGTGGCCGGAGGGCTGGTGGAGCGTGACGAGAACGGGTTCCAGTCGCTGCACAGCGTGCGCACGCCAGAGCAGGCGGCCATGGACGCCTACAGCATCATGCAGTTCGCCAAGGTGAGCACCTGGGAAGCACACTTGAGCAGCGTGACTCCTGTGCGTTCTTGAAGCAGCATCGTCAGCCCACCTACTGTGCACGCCTACTGTGCGCCAACTTGCCGAATCGCGCATGTTGGCTGTGCGCAGGCCATGCTTCTGCGGGCAAGCCAGGTATTCATGCCTCACAACGGCCAGCCCGTGACGCTGCGTATCGGCATCCACTCGGGGCGCCTGGTCAGCGGCATGCTCGGCACGCGACTGCCAAAGTTCACCCTCTTGTGAGTGCACAGCACTGTGCCAACGGCCACAGCAACGTTGCTAGCTACCAGTGCACCTGGGCACGCCTGTGTGTGACCCTGATATTGTTGCTGCCATGCACGTGGCACACCACCCGCAGCGGCGACACCATGAACACGGCCAGCCGCATGGAGAGCACGTGCAAGCCAGGGTGCATCCAGGTCAGCGAGTCAACCTACGAGCTGCTGCAGCACTACGAAGACCTGCCGCAGGAGTACCGGCGCCTGCCCTCCCACGTGCAGCAAATGGTGCTGGACGACGGCGGCTCCTGGGCGCCCTCGGGCGGCGTTGAGGTCAAGGGTAAAGGCGTGATGCAAACGTTCCTCTACGACGCCGCGCAGCGCTTCGAGACGTCGGGGGAGCACAACACCGCGCCGCACCTCACGGTGCAGCACCTGGAGCCGCACGAGCACGACCTGCACAACGCGGGCGTGTCCGTCATGACGCTGGCTGCGGGCGCGATGACGGCCGGCAACAACGTCGTGTCGGGGCCTGCGCTGGGCTCGGCGCATCCCAGCATGGCGCACCACCACTCGCAGGCGACGGCGGCGGTCACGCTGGCCAGCAACGCGCGGGGGAGCGACCGGAGTGCCGGGACTGCGGGCGGCGGGAGCGCCGGGGGGGTCGCGGCGGCGGCGAGCCCGATCGGCGGAGGAGCGGCGCCGGGAGGGAGCGAGTGGATGCAGGGCGGCGCACCGAGCAGCGCCGTGTTAGGTGGGTCGGGGCTGGCGGCGGGGGCACGTGCCTTCCAGACGGCCCTGACCCTGGCGCAGGCCATGTCGGAGCAGATTGGCGACGAGGCCTGGGACGACAGGCTGATGCGAGGCAACTCGACGACCGGCAAGGCGAACGCATTGCGGCGGCGCAAGTCGTTCAAGCAGCCCTCACCTTCGGTGACCAGGCCAGCGGCAGACGGACTGGCGTCGCCTTCCC
The DNA here is from genome assembly GCA_004335735.1 of Chlorella sp. KRBP. NCBI lineage: Eukaryota > Viridiplantae > Chlorophyta > Trebouxiophyceae > Chlorellales > Chlorellaceae > Chlorella > Chlorella sp. KRBP. The sequence goes on from QAXK01000468.1 coordinate 9,683, forward strand.
CGGGGCTGGCGGCAACGCCCAGCGGCTCAGGGAGCGCTCAGGGTTTGGCGGCGGCAGGGCCGCGCAGGGCCGACACAGTGGATATCAGCATCGCGCGGCACAGCAACAGCAGCTTGGCCGAGATCAGCCCCACGAGAGCTGTGACATTCGTGGAGCAGGCAGCAGCTACGGTGGTGGTGGTAGGGCATGGGGCCGGCAGCGGCAGCGCCTCCAGCGTCATGCTGAGTCCCAGTGCTGCAGTGGCTCCAGCAGGCAGCCCTGGTGGTGCAGCGCCGACTGAGTGGGACAACAGCCATTACCTGGGGGGCACAGGCACAGGATCACAGCAACAGCAGCAGCGGCTCAGCGGGCGGGCGTCTCGCAGCACTGCTCCCGCCGCCGAGGCGCTTGAGCAGCGGCGAGGTCCCTCACCAAGCATGGCAGACAGCACTAGTGCATTTGCACCAGCAACAGCGGCCACAGCCTTGGCTTGCGGCACTGGAGGAGGCCGTTTGAGCCCTGGAGGGCGGCCTCAGGCGGGCGGGGCTGTGGACGCAGCACTGCAGGCTGACGGTGCGGTGCGGTCCTCGTCCCTGTCCATGTCGGGCCTGGCGTTTGTGCAGCACGTGGCGGCGGCTGGGCGCATCGCCGTGGCCACCCAGCACCACCACCACCACCATGCTCTGGGCAGCCCCGACGGGACGTCTGGCGGCGCCTCTGCCAGCGTGGGCGGTGCTGCTCTCTGCGCGCCGCCCATGATGAGCGCAGCGCTCACAGCGCGCACCCCAGCGGCCCAGCAGCACAGCTTTGCCACCATCATGTCCCCTCAGCTCAACCCGCAGCAGTTCATGCTGCAGCGGCCCAGCACGTCCGGCAACACGGCGCCAGCGCCGCGCCTTGCCAACCTGGCAATGTCAGAGCGGCTCCCCGTCACCACGCGCAGCAATGCCTCTAGCCTCATGGGGTATCACCAGCAGCAGCAGCAGGGTCACTTGGTGGTCGGCAGCCCCAGCGGCAGCAACACGGCCTCCAGCACCGGCGCGCAGCTGATGCAAATGCACGTGTCTCAGCGCCGGTCGCAGCATCAGCATCAGCAGCTGCAGCTGGCGCCGTCGAGCACCACCACCTCAACGCGTAATGTGCACTTTGAGCTGGGACAGGGGGCAGGCAGCAGCACGGGTGAGGGCGTCGCGTCGCTGTCTACAATGGGGCAGTTGTCGCAGCAGCATGCAGGCCCCGCTGCAGGCAGCATGGCGCAGGCGTTGTGGGGGGCTGGTGGCGTGGCGTCCTTGGAGGATGCGGCATCAGGGCCCACAGCAGCAACGCACCAGCAGCGGCGTGCAGCTGCTCAGGCGGGCGTGCAGCCTGAGGGCGTTTGCAATGCTGGTGCTGCCCCCACCACTGGCAGCTGCCAGCACGGTGCTGCTGGTGGTGAGGCCGGCAGTGCAGCGGCGGGAGGGTACGAGGAGGAGCGCAGCAGTGGCACCACCCAGCAGGCCTCTAGCAGGCCCGGGTCAGAGCTCAGTACCCAGTCACATGGGCGGCACATGCCACCGCCACAGCAGCAGGTGCCAGCAACATCCTCCTCGCCCACCACCAGCCCATCCTCTGCAGCGCCGCCACTGGCGGGCACCTGGCAGCGCCTTGGCGACTCACGCATGTGGACAGCGCAGCAGGGCAGCAGCATGCTTCCTCCCACAGGGCAGCGTGCTAGCCCCAGCGGGCGCAACACGCTCACGCCCACGCACGCAGCCACCCGGGTGGGCCAGGACGACAGTGTGGTGGGCGCGTGGGCGCCCACTGACGGCAGTGCCGCGCACGCAGCGCCGCAGCAGCAAAGCGGGCCCCTGCCGCGCCTGCGTGCTGGCACCTTGACCAGCGGCAGCTTGACGCACTACTACCAAGGGGAGCACCAGCAGCAGCGGGGTGGTGCCACAGCAGCTGCGGGCGCGAGTGCGTTGTTGAGCCGCACGTCGCACGGGCAGGGGCAGAGGCAGCGGCGCAACTCCAGCCTGGCTGTGTTGGGCACGCTGGGTGCGGCGCTCACGCACGCTTCCGCTGGGCCGGCTACAGGTCGCGAGTCTATGGATGGCGGCGGAGGTGCGGGTGGAAGTGGAGTGGTGGAGTCGGATCATAGAGACATGTGAACTTCAGTCACCTCGCGGCGGACCTCACTGACTTGCTGCACTGCGGGGGCACTGAGCCTGTCTCGGGTGATGCTTGCATATTGTTGGACCACCTCCTGCACCATGACAGCGTGATAGCACACTGCTACAGGAAGCCAAGGGGTGATCATCAGGCATGCATATGATATTCAGGCACGCCGCCTGCGCGCGTGAGCGCCTGTTTTCTGTTTCGCTCTCCGGACCTGGGAAATGCATATGTGGGTCGCAAACCGTGCAAACCCGACTGCTGGTCCGAGGACAACGTACGCATGAATCATGAATCGGTATGAACCAACAGCAAGGAAGGTGGCAAAAGGTGCAGAATCAATGCACCGGCATGAGTACGTACAGCGCAGCCCACGAGCAAAAAGGGCGTTGCGCGAGGGGAAGCCGCAATGGTACGCATGCAAGTGTACAGGGTCACTCCTCACTCCCCATGATCATGCCAAACTGTGCACAGGCCCAGGGCTGAACGCCTGAGATGCCAGGGACGCCTCGATCGTACAGGAGTAGGCGGGCGTGCAGGCGAGCGACGAGGCTGCCGAGGTGGAGGCACCGGGCTTGCCATCAAAGCCGTCAAGTGCCTCCTCATCCACCCCGCCAGCGCTGCCCTCCACTCTGGTGCGCACTTGTGGCAAGAGCCACTGTTGCTCGTCCACCCCAGGAACGGCAGCAGAGGGCGAGTGAGGGCAGCACGTGTCGCCACTGGGGACGAGTGCCCACACCCAGCCGGGCTGCAGGTCGCGTGGAAGCACCTCCACGCCGCACTTGGCGGCCAGCTGCTCAATCGCGTGCCGTGAGGCCACATAGCCGGCAGCCTGCCAGGCGCGTGGAGTGGTGCTGCTGGCTGCTGCGTCGTTGTGCTCCGGAACGTCGCCCTGGGCCATGGCAAGCTGCCGCGCCGCCACGACGTAGCGGAGCTTGACCAGGCGCCGGGGGCTAGTTGTGGAATGACGAGGCCTGGACACAGGCAATGGAATCGCAATTGGAGGCAAGAACAATGTGAGTCTGGAGGCTGCTGACAGGCGCCCGCATGGAGTGTAATGTGTGAAGCGTAACGTACCGAGTGCTGTGTTCCGCGCATGCCGCGTCGTACGCCTCCCGCAGCCGCCCCAGCACCAGTCCCGCCTGCTCACGCGCCGCCCGCCCCGCCCGCCTCTCCTCCTCCTGCATGCGGCTGCTGGCGCGCGCCAGCCTCATGCTCTCCGCCTGCATGCTCCGCACCAGCCGGCCGCAGTCGCCCCACTGCAGGTCCAAGGCGGCGCACTCTGCCGCCAGGCAGCGCTCCTCCGCCTCCACCTGTGCCTCCAGCTCAGCCACATCGCGCTGCCCGGCCGCCACCTGCTCCCGCTGCTCCCTGAACGGCTCCAAGGCAAGGGCGCAGGCGTCCTCCGCTGCCCGCAGCGCTGCGTGGATGTGCTGGTGTGCCAGCTTGTGGTTGGGGTGCAAGCCGGCCTGCGGGCACGTGCAGCACGTAACGGATTGTTACGTTTGCCACGAGTTCACCTGGCCAGGTGCATGACCAGGGCACCAAGTCATCAAGCTTCAGCGCACCTCAAGTTGCTGCATCTGCTCCTGCAGGCGATGGCGCCGTGCGTTGAGCGGTCCCCAGGCCAGCTCCATCTCGTAGTTGAGCCGCGCCGCCGCCGCGTCTGCCGCCGCCCTCAGCCTGTCGGTGCGCCGCCGCTGCCGCTCCAGGACCACTGCCCTGGCAATCACGTCGGCCCTGCGGCCCTGCAGCACCTGCTGGTTGCGCGCCTGGATGTCCGCCAGGCACTGGGCGTGGCTGCCCTGCAGGCCGGCCAGGTACCTGCGGGCCAGGCGGCAGACCTGCTCCCGCTGGAACAGCAGCGCTGCCTGGACCACCTCCAGCTCAGGCCGCAGCACGTCACGGTGCGTGCGGCTCAATGATGGTGATGGGGACTCGGTGCTGCGCAGAGCGCGGTCCAAGGTGGCCAGCAGGTGCGCAGTGCGGGACTCGGCGGCGCTGATGCATTGCTCCAGGGACCCGGACAGGCTCTGCAGGCCGGCCTCGAACTCCTGCGTGGCGCGATGTGGCACTTTGTGGCGTGAGCTAAACTGACGGTGGGCGCAACGGTAAGGGCCACGCCAGCAAATGCCAGAGGCCAGAGGCAAGATTCACCCCACCCGCACCAAGGCCCCACACCAAGTGGCGCCCCACACCGAGGTTGGTCAAGGTCCCCATCCCGCGGCGGATCCGGGGCGGGGTGGCGGCCGCAAGTCGGCGTGCGCAGAGACGCGTCCACGACGCACCTGCAGTGGCGCTGGTGTGTCCTTGTTGTTGTTGCTGCGTGCTGCTGTGGTTGCTGTGGCGCGCGCGCCCTTGCTGCCGTTCCTGAAGTCCACATCAGCATCGACGTAGCTGCGCTTGGAGCCCAGCCGCTTCGTGCCTGCCAGTCGTAACAGGAGCAGCGAGCAAACACCCACGTCGATTCCTTCTTCCGCGTGCCGTGACCGAGTGTACAATCGCCCACCTCGACGACCCGGTAAAGGCAGCACGACGACTCCGGCGCGCACGAACGACGGCAACGTAGCTGCAGCTTGCTGCTGTTGTGAACAGTGCCTTCCCTTGCTCACCTGCAGGTCCCTGGAGATCGAACGATTTGGTGCGAGGACCGGGCCCGGCGCTCAAGCTCCAGGCGCGCTGAGGCTCCGCGTCGAGCGGCGACGAGTGCTGGCCGTGCTTGTCCTCCATTCCTCTTCTCTTGCTTCTGGCGAGCGCAGGCAGGATCACTCTCATGAGCAAATCACAACATCACCAGCATGCGGTATAAGATGTCCGAGTCACAGCTTCAGAGCTACTACAGTCCACGGAGGCTAGAGCAATGCATCGTTCTCTGGGTCAGGCGACGACTCGGGCATTGGGGCGGCGTGGGGGGGCATGGCGGCGCGCACGGGCAGCGGGCTGTCGTCCCCTTCGCCCTGCGCGACGTGCAGGTGGGTGGGGTCCTGATGGGACGATTCCTCCTGTGGTGCCTCACCAGAGGCCAGCTCCAAGCCCTGGAAAAGCTCATTCGAGTGCCAGGTCTGGTGCCCCTGCACGCCCTCGTCCCCTGGGCGCGGCGGCGGCTGCTGGGCACGCTCCTCCCTGTCGGCGTCACGGTGGCTGTCTGACCCTTGCTGCTGCTGCATCCACTGCGATGACGGCGGCAATACCGGCGGGGATGAGCCGGGCCATGCCTGCGCCCCCGCTGGCACTCCACTGGCCGCCGCAGACGCAGTTGCCTCACTCGCCCGCTTGGTGCCGCTGGCCGACACCCTCTGCTGCAAGCGCTCCGCTGCCAGCCCAGCACCCAACTGCCCGCCATCACCCGGCTGCACCACCTGCAACCCGCCTGGCGACGCGCCACCCGCCCCACCCTCCACAGCCGCAGGGGCCGCCGCACCCACAGCAGCGTCCCGCTCCCCTCCCCCCCCCTGCGCCGCCGCACTCCCCTGCAAGGCACTGCTACTCACAGGCGCCGCCGCCGCCGCATCAGGAGGTGGCTCCGCAAAGCCCCACACCTCCGCCAGCTGCTGCGCCTCGGCCGCCTCAAGCTCCGCCTCCGACCTCAGCACCGCCAGCACCTCCTCCGCCCCGGGCGCGCCGCCCTGCACGCCCTGCATCTGCCGCGCCCTTGACCTGGCGCTCCCATGCAGGTACTCAAACCTCGCCAGTGCCGCCGCACGCCTGAGCTCGGGCTCCTGCGCCCGCAGCGCCTGCAGCTCCTGCTTGAGCTGACCACCCTGCGCCTGCTGCTGCACCGCCGCTTGCCGCGCCTGCAGCAGCTTCTCGCGCAGCGCGGTCACGTGCTCCGTGCCCTGCCGCAGTGAGGCCTGCAGGCGCGCCGCCTCCTTGAAGTCCCGCTGGGCCACGGCCGCGTTCTTGGCAGCCTCTAGCTGGGGGAGGTTCGAGAGGGCCTGCTGTGCCGCCTGCTGTAGCTGCTCGGCCTGGGCGGCGTAGCGGGCTAGGTGCGCGTCCTGGCTGGCTAGCTGGGCTTCACACTCGGCCGCTTGGCTGCACGTGGCGCGCGCACATGCCACAGCACAGCACAGCCTCAGCATGCCGCACCCACTGGCTGGCCACGCATCCCGTGCCTGCCCTGGCTGCACTGCGCCCAGCAGCGCCTGCGAGGAAGCCAGGCACACCCACCCACCCACTCACCCAAGCACCCCAAGCACCCACCTGAGGTGCTGCTGCAGGCGCCTCTGCGCCACGTCCGCACTGGACCTGAGCCCCTCCCTGGCCGCCGCCGCCTCCTGGTCCGACGCCACCCGCACCATGATGCGCCCAGCCATGGCCCGCAGCCTCCCCGCCGCCTCCCCCAGCGCCTCGCCCTGCTGACCCAGGGCGTGGAGCTGCGCCGTCTGCGCCGCCAGACGCTCAGACGCCCCCTGGGCCTTTTGCTGCGCCAGGCTGGCCTGCCCGTCGAGCGAGCGCTCGCGGCCGGCCAGCTGCTGCTGCTGCGCTTCGAGCTGCTGCTGGGCGCTCAGCAGCTGCGCCGCGGTGGACTGGATCTGAGCGTCCAGCTGGAGGAGCTGGGAGGAAGCTGCGCTCAGGGCGGACTCGCGCTCGGCCAGCTCGGCTCGAAGCCTCACCACGTCCGCCTGCGGCAGGCACACGGGCAGGTGAACGGAGCATGCGGTCTTCATACTGCAGTCCGCATGCCACCACCAACACTGCAGCGCACTCTCCGCCAGCAAGACCCACTGCAACGACAGCACATCGTCGGCACGTCTCCCATTCCCCCTGCGGCTCACCTGTAGCTGCTCCTGTTGCGCCGCCACGGCCCCCCGTTCCCGCTGCAGCCCCGCCGTGGCCGCCCGCACCCTCTGACCCACCTCCTCCAGCGCCAGCGCAATCTGCGCCTTGCGCTGCGCCAGCGCCACGCGCGCCTCCTCCACCACGGCCGCTTCCCTCGCCGCCTCCTGAGCCACCCCGCCCTGCTCCCCTTCCGCCTGCTGCCGCATGCGCTGCATCAACTCGGCGTGATTGGTCTGCAGCCGGGCCAGGTAGTCGGCCACCACCGTGCACGCCTCGGCCTGAGAGGACACCAGCGCCGTCTGCCGCGTGACCAGAGCCTCAGAGTGGTCCCTGAGTTGCTGCAGCACCGCCTGCACCTGGTCACGCTGCAAAGACTGCTCGCGTATCTGCGCGTCTAGCTGGGCGGCCACATCAAAGGCCTCGCGCTGCAGGGCTGCTTGCTGGGAGGACTCGAGGTTGGAGACGCGCGCGCTGAGGGACGAGATCTGCTGCAGCGCCAGGCGCGAGCGCCTGCATAGTGGGGTGGGTGGGTGGCAGGGGTGGCAAGGTGGCGTGGGAAGGCAGGCATGCAGTGCTTGTGGAAACAAGCGTGGCAGTGCAGGTGAGCACAAGGTTATGCAAGCCGGAGAGCGAGTGAGCAGGGGCCTTGCGCCATGCCCAATCACTCACTCGTTGGCGACAGCCTGCTGCGCCACAGCTTGCTGCGCCGCCCCCGCCAGTGCCTGCACCAACTGTGCCGCCGCCACGGTGGCCGCGTGCTGGCAGGCCTGGATGGGACCCGACAGCTGGTTCAGGTACACACGCAGGTCCTGCGGGGACGGCAGGTGTGAAGGGGACAGCATCAGCGTCATCCCCATCACCAACAGTGCCTGGCGCTTACAAGACTCTGTCTGCGTTATGTGCGGGGACACATGCGTGCGCACCGCAAGCACCAGCATACCTGCAGTGGTTGTTCCTGGTTCTTGATCTCAAAGGGAGGAGGTGCCCCTTGTGCCGCCGCCTTGGCATCTGCGGCACTGCCGCCGCCTGTTGAAGCGTGGGCAGGCGCCGTGTTGGCCTGAGGGCTGAGCCCCAGCAGCGAGCTGCTGTGCTGCCGCGCGCCGGGTGGAGACGCCATGGCCGCCGAAGTGAACGAGGCGCTCCTGTTGTCATGCGCGGTGTCCTGCTGCGCGTGCTGCTGCTGCCCCGCTGCTTGATGCGCCTGCAGGAACGCCTGCCGCTGCGCGATGAGCGCCTGCAGCTGCTGTGGGTCCACCTGAGGTTGCTGCTGCTGGTGGTGCTGCAGCTGGTGCTGCTCCGTGGGATGTTGCTGATGCTGCTGGTGCTGTGGTTGCTGTGCCAGGTACTGTGGGCCTGGCATGGGTTGCCCGGGCACCACGTGGCTCACCTCCTGTGCGGGCTGGTGCTCATCCTCCTCCACGCCATACCCCACCTGCATTACACGCGTCCGAGGCCCACCAACCAACCCAGCCTGAGCCTGAGCACACACTCCAGGGCACTTGAACCTCTAGCGCTGAGCCAGGTCAGTAAGCGATGCGCTGATGACCAAGACAAGGTCTGCAAACCAGTCACTGAGTGGTTGCATCGTGTCCATGTCATCGAAAGGGCACACCTTGATGCCCCGTGTCTTCTTCTTGATGACCTTTTTGGACGCCACCGACTCTGGGCTGCTGCCCCGCTCCGCTGCATGCTCCGCCACCACGGCCGCTGTCATGGCAGCCGACCACGTGCCCTGCAGCCCACCACCGCCACCGCCACCGCCCGCTGCCGCTGCCGCCTGCGCCGCGCTGGCGCCCACGCTGCTGTTGACGCTGCTGGTGGTGCTCAGGCGCCGGCTGACAGAGAAGGACAGGCCTGCACGCCGCACAGTCATGCACCAGGGCTGGCGGTGAGCACGGGAGACGTGTGCGCCGCATGGGTGTGTGCCGTATGGGTCGCTCTCCCAAGCTGTCAGTGCATCTACGGCATCTCTGCGGCTCACCTTTGCCCACCAGAGACGACCTCCTGCTCATGGGCTGGAGCGGCACGGCTGGCTGTGGGGACATGAGGCTGGTGTTGCCTGGCTGGTGGAAGCTGGTGTCCACGGTGAACGGGCTGTTGCCCCCTACACTTGACGCCCCCTGCTGCTGGTGCTGGTGCTGTGCGCCGGTGCCATTTGGTGCTGCTGGGCCGGCGGCAGCGGGGTGCGGCAAGCGGCTGGGCGAGGCGAGTCCAAATGTGGAGGAGGGCATGGAGAGGAGGGAGGTGCTGGTGGCGGGTGGTGGGGCCTGAGGCTGCTGCTGAGCTGAGGTGCCCTGCTGCTGGGGGCCACCCACTTGCAGGTCCCTGTGGCAGAGGAGGTCAGCAAGCACACGATGGTTCGTCCCGGCCCTTCCTGTCTTGTACACACCAAGACGGCTGCCGAGAAAAAAGAGAGCCGCCTCACGCACCTGAACATGTCATCCTGTGTGGCCGCACTGCCAGCAGCCTGCCGCTGCTGCTGCTGTGGGCTGGGTGTCTGCGCTGCAGGCTGAGGCAGCCCAAGCATGGCGCGTGCCACCTGCGCCTGTGACATGTTGGCAGCGGCCCCGCCGGGCAGCGTGCCCATCCCGTGATGGTGCTGCTGCTGCTGGTACGCCAGGCCTGCGGGTGTGGGTGTCTGCGGCGTGCTCATGCTGGCGGGTGGCTCCACGGGGGGTGGGGGTTGGTAGGTGCTGCGTCGGGATGAGCGGCTGCCTGTGGTGGTGGCTGCGGGGCGTGGTGCTGTGCTGCTGGAGGTGGGGCGCTGCAGGACGGGCCGGCTGGGGGTGGAGAGGGGCATGCTGGAGCCTGAGCCACTCGCACGCTTGGCTGCGTAGGTGGGGTTCTCTGCACAAGCACCACCACCACCCAGAAAGGGGGGCATACGTCAGCTGCGCCGGGCGGCTGTGCGTGCTGTGCAGGTGCAGGGGAGTGAGAGCGGGGTCGTGCGCTTGCCTTGTGGCGGCGGGAGCGCTGCCGCTGCACCCGCCATGATGCGGTCTGTTTGGTGCCGGATTTCCTCCTCCAGCTCCTGAATCTGACTGCGTGCGGCACACAGCACCACGTTGGGACCCTGGTTAGTAGCCGCCCTGGGCCACATGGTGCCTCCCGGTGGCATCCCTCCCACCGCAAGCGCCGGGCACTCACAACTGCCACACCGCCTGCTCGTCCGCAGACATCTTGTTGACTTGTTCGCGCAGCTGCTGGGCTGCGAGCACATTGAGACGGCATTGCAGCCCAACGTGTGCGCCGTGCCTGCTGCAGCGTGCGGTGTTGCTGCGGCAGCTGGCCAGCAGGCGTGCGCATTGTGCCCACCGATGCGTTGCGCCACGTTGAGCAGCGGGAAGGCCTCCAGGTCGCTGGCCGGCAGGCCCCTGAGCCTCTGCAGCTGGTCCTGGCCCTGCGTGAGCAGCTCCAGCACCGTGAGCGGGCGCCTGGCAGGACGTCCGGCATGGGTCGGCTGGTGTGTGTGGTGCGCATCCGCAGCGCCGGCCAGCGGCGATGTGAACGCAGCCGCGCCATTGTGCTGCCCCGCCGCCGCTGCGCGGAACTGGGAGACAATGTTCGCCTGGGCTGCGAGCTGGCGCCTCTGCGCCTCGATGGCCTCGCGCTCCTTCTGCTGCTCCCTCCGCCGGCGCGTGAACGGGTTCTCGAACGCAGGCGCCATCGCGGCCACCGGCGCGCTCGCTCTGCTGGCTGCTTCTTGCGCGATTCGACGAAAATCAAGCCCCGTCGGTGGATGTCCATGCGTCTCTTCACCGGCACCACACGGATGCGAGAACGCCAGGTTGTGAGAGAGGGTCTCGCTCACGCCAGCACGCAGCTGCAGTCTCGCTCGCTCTCTAGGAGGCTGCACGGGGGGAGCCGATTCATCTTCTGAAAGGAGGAGCGCAGGGTGCACGGAGGCGGCATGGCGACGCAGACCGTCACGCTGGACGTAGGATGGAGCTCGATGCAGGTGCGCAGACGCAGCAGGAGCCCCAGTGTGACGTCGATCTCGTTGCCTCGACCACGCAAAGGGACCGCTCGGCGTGCAGCACTTCCTTGGCGCCCTGCCAAGCGCGTGCGAGGTCAGCGCTGTAGCCGCTGCAGCCCCTGCGCACAGCCTGCTGCGCTTCCTCTTCCCTTGGTCCGGTGGTGCAGAAAGGCATCAACAAGCTCATCCGCCTGCTGGAAGGCGAGAACGAGGAGCAGTTCAACGCCGAGCAGTACATGTCGCTCTACACGTGAGGTTTGCGGGGCCCCTGTTCGCGCGGCTACGCTCAGCAGGAGCGGAGCACGCCCCGCAAGGCGCACAGCAGGGGGCAAAGGAGCAGCAGCGGTAGCACAGGCGGGCGCAGAGCTGTGATTGCGCCCCTGGTGGCGGTGCGCGCTGGCGAGGCGCTGGGAAGACGGAGAGCCACCCGCACGCACTGCGGCTGGGTCGGGACGCTGATCGGCACCGCAGCAGTGCACGCAGGCACTGCATCGTCACACAGTGCACTGCAGCCCTCGTGCCGAGGCAGTGGCTGCCTTGGACCTTGCCTCAGACGCCGCTGTGCCGCCGCTGACATCTGTTCGGCCGTGCACGTGCTCCTTGCGCAGGACCATCTACAACATGTGCACGCAAAAGCCGCCCCACGACTACTCGGAGCAGCTGTACGCGCGCTACAAGGAGGCGTTCCAGGCCTACATCTCTGAGCGCGTGCTACCGGCGCTGCGCGACCACCACGACGAGGTGCTGCTCAAGGAGCTGTACAAGCGATGGCAGTGCCACAAGCTCATGGTCCGCTGGCTCTCGCGCTTCTTCAACTACCTGGACAGGTACTACGTGCTGCGCCACACGCTGCCCACGCTCAAAGACGTCGGACTCATCTGCTTCCGCGGTGCGTGCTCCCCTCCTTCCCTGCTCCCCTGCTGCCCCTCGCCTGAACCATGCAGCACCAACCACACCTGCTTGTTTTGTTTGTTTGGTGTGTGTGCTGCTGCACGCGCAGACCTGGTGTACTCAGAGGTGCGCCGCAAGGCCAAGGAGGCGCTGCTCAAGATGATCGAAAAGGAGCGCGAGGGCGAGCTGGTGGACCGCGTGCTCATCAAAAACATCCTCGGCATCTTCATCGAGGTGGGTCAGTCGGGTGCAAGGCACCCTGTTAGCCTGGGGGGACGTGGTGATGAGCGGTGCGAGGCTTGATTTACATGTGTTTGGATGCCGCTGAGGTATGTGGCGAGCCACGCGTGTTTAGTGACGTCGTGGTGGTGCTGCTGCCTGCGCGTGGTGCCTTGGGTGCAGGTTGGCATGGGCAACATGGACAGCTACGAGCGCGACTTTGAGGAGCACCTGCTGAGCGAGACCAACGCCTACTACAAGCGCAAGGCCAGCGTGTGGATTGAGCAGGACAGCTGCCCCGACTACATGCTCAAGGCAGAGGAGCACATCCGCTTGGAGGAGGAACGCGTCGACAGCTACCTGCACAACAGCACAAAGGTGCGTGGGACAGCTCTGTGGTGGCTGCACGTGGCATGCGAGCCCTGGCGAGGCTTGCTCTGCCGCGTAGAGACGCACAGGAACCGTGTGGCCGCGATGTGTGCCTGAGTGAGTATACGGCGTGCTGGTTGGTGTGCGTGGTGTTGCTGCAGGCCAAGCTGCTCAAGGAGGTGGAGACTGAGCTGCTGGCCAACAAGCAGACGGCCATCCTGACCAAGGAGCACTCGGGGTGCGCCGTGCTGCTCAGGGATGACAAGGTGCGCGCATCATGGCACGCGCCTGCAGACAGCACTGCTGGGAGATGAACAGCCTTGCAGCCAGAGGTTCGGGTTGAGCACGCTGGCATGTCAATACGCTCAGGGACTGGTGCTGAGTAAGACTGTGCGTGTGTGTATGATCGTGCGCAGACGGAGGACCTGGCGCGCATGTACCGGCTCTTCCACCGCATCCCCAAGGGCCTCGACCCGGTGGCCGACCTGCTTAAGCAGCACGTGGAGAGCGAGGGCAACAAGCTGGTCAAGGAGGTGTCAGAGGAGGTGGAGAGCAAGAAGGACAAGGATGCAGGTGGGTGGGTGGGTGCGGCACCAGCAGTGGCACCTTGTGAGGCAGGGTGAGGTAGCGGGAGGGTCAGGAGGCGGTCACCGAGTGGGGCACCAGCCACCACGCAAGGGTGAGGCAGGGTGTGGGTCCAAAGGTGTGTGGTGTGCTCCCTCGCCCTCCCGTGTGCGCAGGCAAGGGCCCCACCAAGGACACTGGCACGCCGGCCGAGCAGCAGTTTGTGCGCTCCGTCATTGAGCTGCACGACAAGTACCTGGCCGTGGTGTCGCAGTGCTTCAACAACGCGTCACTCTTCCACAAGGCCCTCAAGGTTGGTTGGGTGCTGTGGCCGCTCTGGCGCACTTGTACTTGTACATGCAGCAGGGCAGTCTGCGTGCGTCCTGACCCTCGCAGTGTGAGTGCACCTAGGTTGACCGTGGTTGTGGTGGTCTACTGTGCTGGCTGCACGCTCTGCAGGAGGCGTTTGAGGCCTTCTGCAACAAGTCGGTGGCGGGCAGCAGCAGTGCCGAGCTCATGGCCTCCTTCTGCGACAACCTGCTCAAGAAGGTGAGGGGCAGGGAGGGGTATTGGCAGCCTACTGGGGGGCAACAGTGTGCACGGGAAACAGCAGGCCGGCATGCCAATCCCAGTGGCCGTACTGTGCATGGGCCATGACGTGACCAACCGCACCGTGGCTGCCTGCATCGCGCGTGCGTGCCCACCACCTGTGCACAGGGCGGCACTGAGAAGCTGAGTGACGAGGCGGTGGAAGAGACGCTTGAGAAGGTGGTCAAGCTTCTCGCCTTCATCAGCGACAAGGACCTGTTTGCCGAGTTCTACCGCAAGAAGCTGTCGCGGCGCCTGCTGCACGACAAGAGCTCGTCCGACGACCACGAGCGCAGCATCCTCTCGCGCCTCAAGCAGCAGTGCGGAGCGCAGTTCACCTCCAAGGTGCGTGCTGTGGTGTGCACACGTTGCCTCATGGCAAGCAGGGCGCTGGCGCTCTTTGTGTGGCGCTGAGTAGCACAGCAGCGCGTGCCGCTGTGTGGGCCTGTCAGAGCAGAGCGGGGGCGTGTGCAGCGCGTGGCTGAACAGTCCTGCCAATGTTCGCTTGCCATGTGTGCGCAGATGGAGGGCATGGTGACCGACCTTCAGCTGGCGCGCGACAAGCAGGCGGCCTTCAACGAGTGGATGCAGGCTCAGGGCAAGGCGCTGCCCATCGAGGTGTCTGTCACGGTGAGCTCACGTGGTTGCTTTCTTACACCTCTCGCCTCCCTCTCGGTGTGCTCTGCCACGTGGCGCCCTTGAAGCAAAGGAGTCCAGCAAGGTCGGCATGCGCTCCCCTGCGTGCGTGGTTGTCTGCAGGTGCTGACGACTGGTTTCTGGCCCACGTACAAGGCGACTGAGCTGGCCCTGCCGCGTGAGATGGTTGAGGGTGTGGAGCTCTTCAAGCGCTTCTACGAGGTGAGCGTACTTCATGACTGGTTGGCACGGCCTGGGGTAAGGTGGATGGGTGGTGCTGCTTTGTGGCCGCGTATGGTGTGCGTGGCAGGGCGTGGTCATAGCCCACAGACTTGAAGTGTGTGCGCGTGCTTGCCCTTTCCCTCGCTTGACAGGTCGACAACAAGCACCGTCGCCTGACGTGGATCTACTCTTTGGGCAACTGCATGGTCAAGGGCAACTTCGACCTCAAGCCCATTGAGATGAGCATGAGCACGCTGCAGGCCGCCATCTGCCTGCTCTTCAACGACACGCCAGAGCTCAGCTACTCGGACATCAGGGTAAGTGCCCATCGCCCTCGACATGTCGCTGGTGCTGGCACAGGGTACACCAACACCCGTGTATGCAGTGGCCTGACGCAGGCTGAGTGACCAGTGTGAGGCTTGATGCACATCCGTCCAACGTCTGACCCGTGCGCGTGCGTGCGTCTGCGCGTGTGTGCCTGCAGGACCGCGTCAACCTGCAGGACGACGACGTGGTGCGCCTGCTGCACTCGCTCTCGTGCGCCAAGTACAAGCTGCTCAACAAGGAGCCGGCCAACAAGAGCATCAGCAAGACCGACACCTTCAAGTGAGCGCACTCCCTGGGCCCTGCTGCAGCAGCACAGCGGGGTGGTTGCGGGCCCTTCGAGAGTGTTCCTGGCTATTGATGCTGTCTGGCTGGTAATGTGGTGCGCAGGATCAACACCAAGTTCACTGACCGCATGCGGCGCATCAAGATCCCCCTGCCGCCCGTGGACGAGAAGCGCAAGGTGCGCGCGGATACATACTCTTATCGCACTTGTACGGGGTGGGCAGAGGTGTGCTTCACAGGTTGCCTTCCACTGCGTCCTTGCCCGCCCACCCAGTACTGATGTTTTGCTCGCTACCCTGCCTTCCTCCTGGTTGGTGGTGTGCGCAGGTGATTGAGGACGTGGACAAGGAGCGCAAGTACACGATTGACGCGGCCATTGTGCGCACGATGAAGAGCCGCAAGGTGCTGCAGCACCAGCAGCTGGTGATGGAGGTGGTGCAGCAGCTG